>PKMM01041060.1:568606-606850 GCA_002933915.1 Eutrema heterophyllum
TTTAGTTTAGAATAAAGAAATTAAACAATATATTAAAATCCTATAAATAAAATGAATAAAAGCCAAAGTTTATAAGAAAAAAAAGGAAAAACCATATTTCAGTTTATTATAAAGAAATTAAACAATAACTTATAATACTAAAAAGCTAAAGTTTTTTAAAAAGGAAAAAACAATTAGTATTTCTATTTAGATTAAGAAAATTAAAAAATGGAATACAATCCTAAAACGAAAAGGAATTCTCATTCCCCACATTTATTTAACCAAATTGATAACTTCTCAATTTCACAACCAAAAAAAAATTTCATAACATTTTTCGTCCACAAGTTGTAGGTAATCTTTTGTCTAATAGAAGATATGATTACGTAAAGAGAAAGTTCATGTTACGTAAATATAAAAGCATGATCGCGCCACGTGTCAAGTCAATCGATCAGATTCTGACATGTGTAAAAGAAATTTCCAAAAAAAAATTCAATTAGTTTTTGACACATAATATTAACAATAGAAGAATAAATTTATAATCGATTCAAAATTGTGAAAGTAAAATTACTAAACAAAAAATAAAAATAAAAAGGTAAATTTATCATAAAAGCCAAATTTGATTTAAAAAATAAAAAATTTAAATTAATAATGGAAAATTTTTAAATTGATTCATAAAAAAATCTTTAAAATTCGGAAAATTTAATAACCGATTCATAATCTTAAAATGTAAAGTAAAAATAAAAATAAAAATAAAAAATATTAAATTTATCCTAAAAGGCAAAATTAATATAAAAAGGTAAAAAATCCTTAGTTTTCCATTTATATTAAGGAAACAATTAATTACTAATCCTAAAAGGAAAAAAATCTAATTTTTCACCTCTATATAAACCACAATTTGGTAGTATGTCAATTACACACCAAAAAAATTAAAAGTCCAATAATCGTATCCAAAACTATTTACTGCATATGCTTTACCAAATTTTTCCTTCAAGGTATATATTTATTTCATCAAAAATTTAGTTTCTAAATTTATGTCTATATATTTTCACGGGTGATCTAATTTTGTTTTCCATTTTTTTCGTTTTTAGTTTTTTCACGGGTTATAAAATATTAAATTACAAACCCGCATATATGCAGTTACTTATCTAATACAGTATATTATATTTTCAAACCATTACGTCTCAAAAATTTGAGAAAATCACTCAATTTTAAGCTTTTAGTATAAACAATACTTTGAGTATATAAGTGTTCGTTTAAGTTATAGTGTTTCTTATGATGAGTTAATCTCGTTGTTAAGTCTACGGATATAAACACAAAATAACTTATTTTTTAAAAGTTATTTGTTATTAATTGTTATTAGAACATAATGTCTAATAATCTCAAAATCTATAAATTCCTAACCCCTAAACCGTCATAAATCTCTTTAAAATGTCAAGGATTCAAATGGTTTGGGTCGTCCGGAATAGCTTGTTTTCTTGTAGTGTTATACCAGATTGA
Source organism: Eutrema heterophyllum (assembly GCA_002933915.1). NCBI lineage: Eukaryota > Viridiplantae > Streptophyta > Magnoliopsida > Brassicales > Brassicaceae > Eutrema > Eutrema heterophyllum. Next base: position 570,083 of record PKMM01041060.1, read on the forward strand.
ATTGGCTTAAACCAATTACCAAACACCTTAATAAAAACCGATGGTTTCTTTATTCGGTTACATGGATGGTTAAAACGGGTGGCGTCTTATTAAGTCTCGAGCTGCCGGCATGGCTTAAAGATTGAGCAAGGAGAAGGCTGACGAGAAAAGACGCTTCAGAGTGTGGGGAGTGTGGGGAGTACATCAACCGTGTGTTTTATGTGGTGAGCCAAAGGAAAACATAAACCACTTGTTCTTTGCCTGCCCGTACTCCTTCACGGTGTGGACGGAGATTACGAGAGGTTTACTCCAAAACCAACAAGATCCAGATTGGGACGAAACTATTCGTGGGTTTTCAAAGCGAGGTGATTACCAGCATAAACTTCTTCTAAAGCTCTGCCTACAGGTTACAATCTACTATATTTGGAGAGAGAGAAACGAAAGAATCCATGGCAAAGGTTTTAATTCTGTGAATCATGTTCTGTTTCAAATTGAAAGGCTTATTACAAGCAGAATCTTGTCCCTCGATTACTCTGCAAAACATCGCTTACAAGGCTTACTTCATAGATGGAACATGGCTTACACTCGTTGAAGCTTTTGAAAGAACAAGGGGAATATCCTATTTCTAGCTCTGGTTTTGCAAGTTCTTTGTTGTATCTGATGCTTTTGTAATCGTCTACTAGCTTCTTCAGATCCTTTTTGGTTTTGTACGGTTTAAAATCTTGATCAATAAATTAAACATTCGATTAAAAAAATAAAAAATAAAAACGCTTCCATGATCGGTTTTGTTGCTATCTTCGGTTTTGATTTTGAAAATTCTTCACAATAAAAGGGTATGATTAGCCATTTAAAAAACAGAAAAAAATAAACAATATGGAAATTAACACGCGTGTTTATGTTTTTGTGTGTGTGATCGTGCATGCATGGTTTCCTGTTTTTATATGGGTGTTTATGTCTATAATATTATTTAAAAATACATTTTTGAAATGAACTATATTTTGTAAGTTATTACATATTATGTCATCACAAATAAGAAAAAATAAATGAAATAGAAAAAGATATAATTGTTTTTAAAAATTATTGATGAAAATATGAAAAATATATATTTTCCATTAAAGAGGTTATTTACTATTTAGTTTCTAATTTATTATGATATTATTAAAATAATCAATCCATACATATTCAAATAAAAAATATATTCAAAATCTTGTAATATTTTTCACTATAATTATTATAAAATATTTAACTAATTTTATAAAGAGTTAGACACGAGAAAATTGAATTTTTTAAAGAGTTTGTGGACTGACCAAAATTAAAAACTATAGTCATTAAGCAGTGCATATTAGAGTTATGTTTTCAAGATTATAGGTTTTTGCAGGCTAGCCCGAATAATATTTTAGTTTATTGCAAAACGGGTTAAATAGACATGTTAGTCCGGGTTGACAGTTCTATCTATAATCATTATTTAAACATATTTTAAAATTCATATAAAAATAATTTTTCTGAAATTTTAAAACAGTTTTTAAACAAAAATTACTATGCACTATATAGCTAGCACGGATTAAATCATAATATAATAATAAATTGTGAAATGCCGTCGTTACAAAACGGCGGCGCATAGGTAAGCATTAGTTAATCGGTTAAGTCAGGTTCGAATTATTTGAGTTTGAAATTTTAGAAAATAAGTTCCACTTGGAACTAGATTTTATATGGTTCGGTTTGGTACGGTTTTAGACAAAAAGAAAATATATAACAAAAAATAAGAAATATATCATTAAATTTAATTATTTTTACATTTTAAAATTTTCATGAATTTCGATTAGTTCGGTAAATTATATTCGGTTTCATAAAATTCTGGTTCGTTTCAAATAATTAGGTATAGAAATTTTAGTAACTCCATTTGGATTTGAGAATTTTATTCTGGTTTATGACGGTTCTGAAATTTTGTCCACTCTTAATAGATCTTATATAATATAACGAAACATCGCATGAGCGATGTCGTTATGAGCATTGTAATTCATGCGATTGACGCCACAAATGTTGCCAAAGAAAATACAACTAATTTATTTTTGCTGTCTACGAGATTATATGCCGCGAGTCGTAAGATGAAGCGAACCGAAAAACAGCAGCAAAATTTCAAACTTCGACGAATCGTATCACCTAAAATAATCTTTTTTTTTTTAATTGACACCTAAAATAATCTTTCAAACATTGACGAAAAAAAAGGACAAATGGGGCTTGTAAAATAGCGCCTAAAACTTTGATCGAACCGAATTTTGTAAATCCGACACAAACTTTACAATGCACCTGATAGGCACTAGGATGTGTTGGGAGTGAATTGTATATGAGAAAGAACTTGTAGGTCTTTGACCATTTATTTGTTGGCTGGGAACCTTTTGGTTTCGGGAAGGGTAGGAGATCTCTTCAACAAAAGTCTCTTAGCTCATGGGCTGAATTGCTTTCCTGGATAAAACTCAGCTCCACCGCCGCTCCATCCATTCTTCGAAAACTAGCAGTTCAGGCAACCATCTACCACTTATGGAAGCAAAGAAATAATGTTCTTCACAACAAAATTTCTATCCCAGCAATGGTCATATATAAGTGCATCGATCGGGAGATTCGCAATACAATCTCTGCGAGAAGACATAAAAGACATTTCTCCAACTTGATGTCTCTTTGGCTAAGATGATTTGAACACTGGTTTTTTTGTGGATTTCCAAATTGTTGTTGCTCCCTTGTTTTTTATTTTTTTTTTGCCAAGGTAGTAAGCCTCATATTGTACTTTTGTAAAATCGAACTATTCATTTTATATGATATTAACATTCATAGCAAAAAAAAATAAAAAAATGGTGGCATAATCAAGAGATTCTTAACGTGTAATAAGTTTATATATCTTTAAGGTTATTTTCCTTTTAACATTTTAGAGATTTTACTAAAAACTTTAACATTGTGTTATGTGTTACATTGATGCTATGCTTGCTTGGATGATCATAGCGAAGAAAAACCATTAGTAAACTCAATTCAATATCTGATTAGCAAGAATAATGCTATAGGAAATATGTCAAATAACCTAAAATCTCCAAGCAATATATAGAAAGGCCTTTTGAATACGGATACGATCTATGATAAACATATGGTATGGCACTTCGCGAAGATTCAAAAGTAGTCTTATTCATTGCTCAATGAAAAGTTGGAGATGCAGTGACGGACTTGTTTTTTATTACGACGGACTCCTTTCATAGTATGTATAATAGATTGCATGCGTAGAGAATAAAAATTGCATTCAAGAACCTGACGAGTAATCTTGGATTTAACTGGCGCATCCAAGATTATGAGTTGATTTATGCACCAAATCAACTCATGTACATGTGTATCAGAGTGGAAACGCTCTACCAAAATTGTTCTCTTATAACTTTTCAATTTATATAGTTCAATGTCCATTAAATGATCTATGGGTTAATTATTTATCTTACACACTGTACTTAGTGCTGATACTACGATGATAAAGCTTAAAATTTAATCCCATGCTGCATCTCAGCCGCTGAAATATATGGTAAAATTACGGTATTTCGGTATAAAACTTTTTATTTCGTTTGGTATATTAATTATAAAATTCAGTTTGGTTCGGACGATTAGAAAATTTTGTCCGTCCCTACTGAAAGTTGGATATTACCATATTAATTTTGAGAGTTTAATATTAAGATTGTTCGTCCAAATAAATGAAAAATCAATTTATCCACTTATTGTTCAAGGCCAATATGAGTATTGCTCATCATAACAGTATCTCGAAAGTACTATAACGATACAAAAAACAAATTTTAATAACGTCTAGATATTCGGAAGCAGCACAATTGCTTTTAATAACGTCTAATAACGGTTATGTTAGCAAGCTGTGGCTAGAGAATCTGTGTTAACGTTGATCGATTGGAGTACTAATTTGCTATGAATGAAAATTGTACCGAAAACAATAAAGAAAATTGTAATTAATGAAAAAATGAGTTGGGTGGAAAACATTGAAGAAAGCTCAGAAGAATTGCCGATCTCATATCAATGATTGTAATATCTCATATGTCCAGACATATTTAGAAGCAACTTCATCATCGCAATCATCTCTCAAAAACCCAATTATCATATCTTTATCAACAGGTTTATCATCAAAAAAATATGTTATAAACGAACACTCAGAGAAGCTACTAAATTATAGCGATGGCAGACAATCTACACGGCATCAATTCAGACCGCCCGTCTGCTAGTATCTCATCATTGATTGATCGATTAAAAAACCCACAGAACAAAACTATTCAAAATCGAATTTACAACAAAACATATTTGATTTTTTTTTTTAAACAAATTTTGGTAGGCAAGGCATCAGATAATAAGCGGAGATTGTTTGTCAACACTAATATTCTGCGTTTTAAGCATAAATAAATCAATTCTTCATTTGCCATAAAACGCATCAAAAATCTAAAACCCCTAAATCAATAAGAAAAAGTTTCGGTCGATTCATTTGACGCCAAAGCAAAAGAAATAGCAATGGGTTGGTAAGATAACCATTTCGATCTCTGCACCCGTTTTAACTCCTCCACCATTCTTTTGATTTTACTCTTGGTTAGAGAAGTGGGTAAACAGATGCAATTAAGAATCGCAAAATCGAGAAAAAAAACCAAATTTATTTTAAAACAAACCATGAGAATCAATCGATATTCACGAACCCTACAGAAAACAAATCAGATACCGAAAGAGCAGAGAGAACCGCGGAGGACGAAATTGATTGATCTGTTGATCTTTAAGATTAGGGATTTATCGATATGTATTTATATAGCGGAGATGCTTCAGGTTTTCGCTATCTAGGGTTTCGCTTTTAACGGACTTACGGAATGATTTTAGTGGGCCGAATAATATATAACTCAGCCCGTTTTAGTATTGGAATTCATAAACTTCAGACATATATAGTTTACACTTTACAAACACCGATAGGTTTTATAAAAAACCATACCAAAATCACTTGGACACTCACTAATCCTTTTTTTATATTGGTCTTATGATTCATGGTTACAGACTTGCAGCCTACATCTTCAAATGGTTCAATGAAATCGATGTTAGAGTAAAAAAAAAAATCATGACGATTAAAATGTATTTTTACAATTAAAATATTCATTTACATCCCCTCATCAATTGCCCACCTTAAAATTCCATATCTATCCCTTTTGACCCAAACCAAACCACCCACGTATACCAAATGTCAAGTCTCAAGTGTATATCTATCTATCTTTTTCTTTTAAGATACCAAATTTATAGACACAAACCCATCTAACAAGAAAATCACATGTTCCGCCAACTTTTGTATCCTACACCGATGGATTAGTAAGATCCTTAAATTAATAAAACTTCAGACGACAAATAAAAAACAAGAAAAGAGAGAGGGGGGCTAACGAACTCAACCGTACCTAATGATCATTGTTCATATCCGACGGTGGCAAGAAGCTCTCCAAACACAAACCACATATATTAAAATCGACTTCCTCGATCCGCCATTTCTCCTCGATTCGTCGCCGGTGGTTAACCGCTCCGCCGTAGCGATACAGCGTGGTCAGGGTTCGACCACCGTGTGCTATGTTGACCGAGTCAACGAACGTGTAATCGTCGATGATTGACTCCATGCTTGTCTCCCAGAAAACGCCGTCGTTTTTGCCCCTAACGGATTTGACTCTCACGAGCTTTGTGTCACCGAACTTGACGAGTAGTCCCGTCCGTTGGCTAAAGTATCCCCACACCGTGTGATGGATCACCTCTGTGTTCGGCGAACACTGCGCCTTGAGAGTATCTGCCGGCGTCTCTAGCTTTAAGACGAAGCAATCTTCTCCGTTGACGGTTTGCTCGCCGATGCAAACAGCGTCTAAGAACAGACTCGCCGTGCACCTCGGGTCTAGTCCCTGCCACGTTTGTTAACAGGGCAAAATGTCTAAAATATATCTATACAAACTTTAGATTATTACGACAATTAAAGATCCTAGCTTCGATTTAACTACAATGCACTAGAGTTTAAAATGGCTACCTGGAAAAAGCGGCGGAGAGGACGAGGAGGGCCACGGTGAGCCTGAGAAGGTTGAGTGGATGATTGGTTCCAAGCAACTTTGCCGTCACTACCGGCGCTGATCTTGAAACCAGAAACCACCAGCTCCAAGAACCAAAGGTTTGGATTCTTCTGCCATAAAACAAAGCCTCCGACCTCGAAATTACCTTTTCCCAGCCGCACAGGCGTAGTCGTCGTCCCTTCATCCTCTCCGGCAACCATCTCGGAGCCTTGCATCCTCACCTGTCCCACCGCGTACATGCTCTTCACCGCGTTCAAAGCCGCTGGACCTCCGCAGGCCGCCACGTACTGCTGCACTATGTACTTAGCCGTCGACGCCTCCTGCAAATATACACCATTACTATCAACATTAGACATCCTTTATACTTGGACAAAACAAATGTGTGTTTTATAATGTGAATCCGAAATATAGATTGATCAATTATATGATCATTTTTTCATACGAAAAAGAGAAAACTATATATCCAGTAAGACTTTTATTATGTTTGTAATATTTGTCTTCTCGTAAGAAAACTGAAAATTAATAACCAATCACACATTTCATCTCTATGCATTCTCTTTGAAAACCACGAAGATTCTAGGCATATCTCATGATTAATCTTATAATTTATTAGTATCTGATCCTATCTTATCACTTAAAACGTTGAAATTAGCCAACTATAATTAAAATCGCAATCGAAAACTCGAATTCAGACCTAAATCCACGTACAAAAATCATCAATCACATTAAACCCCGTGGTTGGCTTACATCTATATACATGTGCAAACGAAAGCTAAACAAAATTCCTCGAAGAATCTATATCCAAATCTAAAAAAATCATCAAGACAGACAAGAATTACGTAACTAGCAAATTCAAAACATTAAAAAAAAAAGAGAGAAAACACAAATAGATAACATAATGACATATACGTACGATGGACGTGTCATTGATAGGTCGGGAGAGACAGAACTCGAGAGGGACATGAAAAGGAATGAGAGGACTTCCCACGATCTTCAACAACGCCACAAACTCGTTGTCTGATTTTGACTGCAAATGCATATTGACATTACTCATCGATGAAGATGACGCCGGCGTTCTAACGTCAGCCGCGACTGCGGTCACGACGGCATGAGCCTTCATGAGAACGTGCATATTCCTCCACCGCCCCGTCGCGTTGCTTCCCATCTTCGTAAACATTTCTTCCGGCACCGGAACCTCTAACACCGTCTCTAACCCATCTTCTCTGTCCAAATTCGGACAAAGCTTCCTCATTTTCATTTATAATTTTTGTTTTTCTTGATGATCCGAGAGAAAGAGGGGATAATTAGGGTTTTCCTCTTTCTCCGAAATTTTATTAAGGGAGAGAGAACGAAAGTTTTTAGAGGATCATGAGGATTAACTACGAAAAAACTATTCTTGATTTTGTTCTTCTCATTTTCTGTTGGCCGGCTTTTATATATAACTAAGGTGCTCCTTGCTCGTAGCTATCGTGAGAACACGATTTTAGGAGGATCCATCTAATCTTTCTCTGTTAGTATTTGTATACATATAATCTTATACTGATGTGACATATGCACGGATTTACGCTTTTGTGTCTTTATAAACGTTGACAATCTATCTCTATATTATTAATTCGCATACATATATATATATATGTGTGTGTATATACGGATATACATTATGGTCGTGTGCATCATATATGTGTATACACGGAAGACTTGTACTAGTTGATGAATAAGAATATAAGATCTAATATGTATCAGAGTGGTTAGGCAGGAGACCAATGTTTATCGAATCTCTTTCTTTATACGCAATTAAATCTAGTTCTTATTCTAAATTATTATTTACTCGTGTAAAAACGGACTATTTGTCTATTTTATTTAAATTATGTTCGCGATGATTTAATCGTGGACCAGTATTACGTAATCAACATTTTGTTTGTTTAAACCGCAAAACAAATAAATAAATGATCTTAAATTACAAATTTGTAATAATCGTGTGATTGGTATGAAAATCACAGAATGATTCCGTTATTGTGTCTCATCTGGTAATCAGTCTGCGTCAGTTACATGATATTGTACTGCTTAATTCTTAGTTTACAAGAATCTTTGAAAACAGAATTTTAGAAACAACAATAATTTTAAACATTCAAATTCAAAATTTGGTATAAATGTTATGTCTTTTTTTTTTAAAAGCTATTAATCCTGAAACTATTAATTTTTTTTTTATATCCATATGGTGTTTTATCCATAGTGGAGTTCACTCACTCAACACATCTCTCGCTCAAACCAGAACAAGATTAAAGGATTTATAATCTGGTTTCTTTTTCAGATGACAATTCACGCTATCTGGAGGGAACAGAATGCGCGAAAGCACGGAATCAAACCATGCTCGGAGTCAAGAATGATAAAATACATTGATCAAGAGATTCGTAACAGATCCACAACTATACGAATGCTTGGAGATAGGCGCTACGAGGAAGGAATGCAAACTTGGTTTGCTTCGAGGTTGATAAATTAAAATGTAATAATATGTTCAAATTCCAGTAATAGCTCGTTTGCTTCTGGGTTTGTTTCTAACCTAGTTATCTAGTTTAAAAAACCGCATCTTTGATGTAGAAGCGTTGTTTTTTTCGGGATTGAATACAATTTAACATTCATCCACGAAAAAGACGAGAGTCCCATGGGCTGAGGGAATCTGGTTCACGCATCACTGTCCGAAATTTGGCTTTGTGACGTGGTTAGCTATGCTAAATCGACTATCTATAGGAGATCGTATGAGGGCATGGAACACAAATGCTTATTCCGTATGTGTACTATGTCTGGATCCGGGTGAATCGAGAAACCATCTTTTTTCTCATGCCCTTATTCCAAGCAGGTTTGGAGAAATTTGACCGTGGGGGTTCTGCAACAGGAGTTCTCTGCAGAGTGGAGTTTAGTCACTCAACACATCTCTCGCTCAAACCAGAACGAGATTAAAGGATTTATAATCCGGTTTCTTTTTCAGATGACAATTCACGCTATCTGGAGGGAACGAAATGCGCGAAGGCACGAAATCAAACCATGCTCGGAGTCAAGAATGATAAAATACATTGATCAAGAGATTCGTAACAGATTCACAACTATGAAATGCTTGGAGATAGGCGCTACGAGGAAGGAATGCAAACTTGGTTTGCTTCGAGGCCAATAAATTGAAATGTAATAATCTGTTCAAATTTCAGTAATAGCTCGTTTGCTTCTGTGTTTATTTCTAGCCTAGTTATCTAGCTTAAAAGACCGCATCTTTGATGTAGAAACGTTGTTTTTTTCGGGATTGAATACAATTTAACATTCATCCAAAAAAAAAAAAAAGACGATGAGCTAAAAAAAACTTATTTAAGAGTTGATGGTATTTAGACAACTGCTTTGCCTTATTTTTTCTTGTAGTTTGATGACAACTGTTCACGCTCTTTCCTTCATCGCCTGCTCTGTTGTGGTCAGCAAACCTACTATCTCACCTCAGCGTGGTGACTTTTTCGGCGCAGCCAAACCCTACACTCCCGTCGGAGCCACCAGACCCACCGGATCCGCCGGAGCCACCAGACCCGCCGGATCCGCCGGATTCACGCTCTTTACGTCGACCGCAGCCGTTGCCTCCGTTCGTGTTTTCACTGTCCACCATGTCTGCCGGCGAGAACTCCTCTCGTTCTGCTATCACCTTCCGCCGATTTCCGGCGACAACCTTTCAAGCTCGTAATTCCTCCAACGTCGGGCTCTGCTCTTACCGGCGCCGCTTAACCCTCTCAAACCTCCGGGGTTTTCGCCACCGCCAGTCTCACATCAAAGCTCATATCTCGGACAGTCACTGCTCTCCTTCCTCAGCCGATGCCTGATGGTACTCCTCCAGGAGCGAGTCTTCCTCCGCCGTGGCCCACCACCTCGTGTCCAATTCTGTAGATTGGCGTTATCCTCGCCATAACACAATCATCATCATTGCAGATCTAATATGGGCTGGGCCCATGGGAATAGTTTTGTGGGTTATGTCACGTCATCTGGCCCTTTTAGAAGCTTCACTTGTGTCCCTTTAACTTGTCCAGTGACAAGCTTGTTCGAAACTGTTTCATTCATCAGAATCAAACTGAAAAATTTTAGACCACGAGGGTCTTTATTCTCAACTTCCTCCCTTTGGGAGAGATCAATTCCACCTTTCTCCTCTTTTGGGGAGAGATCACTTTTACCTTCCTCCTCTTTCGAGGAGAGATCGGATCCATATAATTCCCTCTCTATGAGAGGTTGATTTTCTTCGGTCCTAATGCCGAGAAAACATTCCCGATTCTTAAACGTATTGTTATCTTGTGTAGCGGTCTCCACGAGATCAAGAGATACAACAGATCTCGTTTCGACGAGTCTCCAAGGTGTGGATTGGATTTCAAAGTCACGGATTAAGGTGACGAACTTTCAACTTTCCGGTTTTACCGTGAATGTTTTGTCGACGCATCCGATTTTGTTGGATTCGCAGTCGCTTCTATCGACGCATTCGAGTTTTGGCTCAAATTCGCTGTCAACCTTCTATGAAAAGCTATATGCTTTAATTTATGTTGTCTTTATGTTTTGTGGTAGTGTTCAAAGAGGATGGATAATTCCCTCTAGTTGTATTCTGGAATTTTAATTAATGAAAAGAAAAGGTTGCAAACAAAAAAATGGTTTCAAATCCAAACCAATTGAGAATGAGTGATTTGATTTATATCCATTATATATTACTTATATCCCATATAAACTCATGATGTGAGATATTCTCACATGCCCATTCAAGATAATACTCGTCTAGTCATTAATTTTGATAATATCATATCATAAGATTAATTTCAATTTAAATCGGTCGGAATAGTTCGGGTAAGGCCGATTTCGGTTCATATCGATCGAACCTCTTTCAATGGACTGGATCAATTTTGGTTTGTATTAGGTAGCGTGTGTTCGAGTTTTGATACCATATTGAATATAAGTTTATCATGAGTTTCAAATTCAAAAGCAATTGACAATGTGTGGATTGATTCATATCTCTTATGTTATTTAGGTCCCATCTAAATTCACATGATATGATATTCTACTACATGAAACTCAAATTAGAGACTATGAACCAAAACGCTGGAGTCATATGACTTTTTTTTTCGGGGTCAACAATTCGTTTATTTTGCTTAAATTATTTATTTTAAAGTTAAAGTTTTTTTTTTAAGATATAGATTTTGGTAGGAGGTAATTTTTTTTATTAATGAGTATATGAAAAATAAGTAACCACTTTCTCTCTCATGCGATGAGAAGTGCGATTGTTTTTTCTTCATCTGTAACTTCCATTTTTGCCGATTGCATGTGGATTTTTGTAAGGATATGATAGATCTGATGCTTTTTCTTGAGCGTTGTTGTGATAGCAATGTCTTGTATTATTCATCTTCGGATCCTTTTTCAATTTCTTCATTTTTTCTTTATGGGAAGAGTTAGTTTCAATATTGATGCTGGTGTGGGACACTTCTCCAACTTCTCCGCTCCAACATCTTCCATCTCCGTAGTGGGAGAGATCGTGTTTCACTACGAAGTCTTTGATTTCGAAAATCCGAGGAGAGTGATCCAATATGGTATGGAAGTGGTACCAAATCACGGCGAGCGTATTGGTCGGCGAATATGGGATCCCGGAAAATAGAAACCACTATGGAAGGAACGATGTTTCGGCGTCGAAGATGTATCCTTATTGTTGTATGGCGATATACGTACAATCGTTGAAACTTGGCAATTCCAATATTTTTTTATTTCTAAAGAATTAGTACATTGGATTCTTAATCGAAAAACATCTCTAGATCTAAATTGGGAGTTGGCCAAGGTTATTAAACATGAGGAAAATGTGTTTGAATTGGTTATATTGATAACCAAAGATGAAATTCGCAATAGATCAATTGCGAATATGATAACGTGTAAGACTTTTATTCGAAAAGCATCGACATATGTATTTCATTTGTTTTCTTATTTCTAAAAAAATTGTATTTTATTATTTGTGTACTTTTTATGTAATTTTGGATTTTTTTAACATCTATCTTTATTCATATAAAAATCAAGGTACATCAAGAATACAGAAAATTGAAACAATACAAGATAAAATTACTAAAATATATTTTGACGATTTTTTTTTCCGAGAAATTTTACTCGCGAAGATAGTGTTCATCATTCCCTTCCTCAAATTCGCATTCAATCTTATGCGATCTTCATCTTTGGCTATTATCCATGTTTTTTCATGTTGTATTACATCGACCCATTCCCAATTAGGATATAAAAATATTCGTCGAAAAAAAACCTAATTTACTGATTTTTTCGATCGAAATAAGATTTAAAACTGCCAATTTTCAACGACTGTACGAATATCGCCATACAACAACGACTGTAATCTTGGATATTATATATAAATAAAAATAGTTGACAAAAACAAAACAAGATTTTGGTAGGAGGTTTCCGACAATGAGCGGAGAAAATTTCGCACTTTTTTTTTTTAAACGGGCAATAGAGGCGCCAGATTTTTAACTTTTTAGGCGCCAAAATCGTCAAGCCATATTCTATTCCCCTTTTCGCACCGATTCTTCTTCTTCCAAACGAACAGAATAATCGGACACCGTCTAAAATCCTTATCATTTTGGCTTGAGATTACAATCGGAGATGGATCGCGAAGAGCAACTTTCTCCTGTCGGAGAATCGAGTGTCCCTGTTCCAAACAGGATGCTTAGGCTATTGAAGAGGGCTAAGTCGATCTCCGACTTATGTCCTGGATCTGAAACTTTCGGATTCGAAGAAGTCGACAGGGAAGAGTTGGGGATGCCTGGATTGCAGTCTGCGAAGGGTTTCGATGGGTTTGAGGAAGAAGATGGGCTGCGATCTGATCTCGAGGGTTTGGGTGTGGAGGATGGAATTAGCGCCAGGAAGGCTCTTGATTTTGATTTTGTGCCTGAGATTAATCCCGCGATTGAAGATTTGGGCAAGAAAGGTGAAGACGAAATCTCTGATTTGGAGACAAGAGAGAAAATCAGGGTTCCGGAAACGAAGGAAGCTGGAAAGGAGCGGCCGCTTTTCGAGACGAGTGTGCCTGAGTTTGATTCCGCATTTGAGGAATTGGGCGAGAAAGGGGAAGACGAATACTGTGAATTGGAAACAGGAGCGGATATTAGGGTTTCGGAAACAAAGAAAGCCGGAAAGAAGCGACCAGTTCTCGAGATTAGTGATAACGAGGGAAAAGAGAGCAAGAAAAATAAGAAGATGAACAAGAAGAGTGTCGAGTTTGATGAGCTGCCAGTCTCTACTGCTTCCATGAACATGACTAAGAAGGTAACTCTCTATTTCTTAGTAGTTTCATCTTGAGGTAATCTTTGCAATATTCGATTGTTTGTTACCTTCTCATGGGTTTATTTGGTGTTACTGTTCTGTAGGAAAGAAGAGAATATCTTGACCAGCTTCGTGCAGAAAACCAGAGACTCTTGCGAGGTACGATGCCTCAAACTCTTCTCCGTGTTCCTTGCAAGGGTTTTCAGGGACTGAACTTTTTCTGTGACAATTGTCTCTGGCTTGGTGCTGATTTGTGTTTTCTTTTCATGATAGAAACTAGAGATGCTGCCTTTGAACCCGTCCCTCTTGTCCGAAAGCCCATTTCATCTGTCTTGGAGAAAATTCGACGAAGAAAAGAGGAGATTTCAAAGCAGTGAGTTTGATATATTCCCTAACTACTACTTCCCCACCATAATTTTCTTTCTTAGTAACCGTGTTTGTGTTTCATCAGTTATGCTGTTGGCAGATTCCTTAGCAGGAAGAAATCCGGATCTATATGTGACGGTATCTATAGGGAGGATGGGAATGATTTTGAGGAAGTTGTAGCCGAAGAGAAGAATGAAGATATGAATTTGAAATTTCCAATCAAACAAAAACCTGAAGAACAGGATTGCTTGGAAGACTCTGCAGGTCCATCGGGGAACTCAGACAGTCCCTCTAACAAAAGAGCTGAAAGTAACCCTACTCATCAGGTGAGCAAACTTATTGTTAGATCCTTGCTCAAATAGGACGTTGTTTCTTGTTTTGTCGATTTGATTTTGGATTTTGAGGTCCTTAATTAAAGTCGTGTGCGATATTTGAATGTTTAAATGCTCCTCCGGATCTAGTACTAAGTTCAAACATTTGGGGATTGAAACTGCAAAATAATGTGAACAGCTCATTTCATTTCCAGTTTACAAATGCTAAAAGTTTACGCAGTGGTTTAAAAGCTAGTTTGTAAAATCAGATTTGACTCTCTCAGCATTTTTTGTTAGGATCCATCTTTGCGTTCTCAAACGACTAACTCTGGAGATGAACTTCTAGAGAAGACGTCAAGCAGATCTTTGGAAGAAGTAATGACACCATCGGTACTTGCCATGAACCTCAAACTGAACCCGTCCCCTGCACCAAACAAGTGAGTTTATCTTTAGATCTGGTTACATGCGGAAACATAATCAGCTATAACATTGGCATGCTCGTCTATCTAATATTGGAAAGTTTCACATAATTCAGTCTTTACTTGTTCGTAATACTTTATGGACATATGTTAGTTTCAGTACATGAATCGCTTATGCTTTGTGACATAGTCAGCAAAGTCAATTGTTTTTGCAGAGTTCAGTTATATACTACTGTATTATTAGGCTTGCTTTCGATGCAATAACCAATTCACATATGCAGATCTTCTGAAGAAGCAGAGTACATTAAGGAAAATTCTGATCCTGAGACCCATGATTCATCTCCGGGTGACCCGGTTAGAAAATTTATTGATGAGGATGCTGAAGAGGAAGATGACAGTGACAATGATTTACTCCGGTTCGAGGATGAGGATGAATACGAGGATGAAGAAGATGACGATCTCAGGGATATGATTGTCAGTCAATTTAAGGAAGATCCAACTGATAAAGATAGACGTAATGAACTGCATCAGAAATGGCTCGAACAACAAGATGCGGCAGGGACAGAGAAGCTCTTACAGAAGCTAAAACGTAATTTGCAGCAGGACGAAACATCATTGTCTGAAGATGAAGATGACAATGCTGATGATGAAGAGAGGGAGGAAGATGCTGATGATGAAGAAGTGCAGAAACCTGAAGGCAATGAAGATGAAGATGAAGAAGATCTGTGTCATGCAAATTCCATGCGAATGAACATAAAGAAAATAAAGGAAATGATTCCTTTAATGTTCACAGATGAAGATGACGTTTATGTGTCATCTGACGATGAGGAAATGGAAAAGAAGCTCATGCAACAGCGATTGTACAAGAAAATGGTAGGGGCTCTTTATATCATCACGTGATCCACCATACCTATATATTGTGAAGATTGAAAAGCTTTGTTTGATATTTTTGCTTGTGCTGCCCCATAAATCCCACTCATTGTTGTTTGGAACAGGAACAAAAGGCCAAGATTTCATCATCTACCAGGGATGAAAACTCTGAGGAAATTCTTCGCCACATCAAGAAGCCTGAGATCGTAAAGAAAGCAAAACCTACTTGTATGATGACACCCAAGTTTTTCCCTCTTTATGTAATCATCAGCTGAGTTATATATACATTGCTGTGCAATCAGTTGGATCTATTGCGTATAACCATTTTGTTTAAACTGTTTTTCAGCTTTTAAAGAGAGGGCACTCATGGGAATAAACAAAAATCCCGCTGCATCCAAGGTATATATAAGCCTTCTTCACGTTGAGAGGTCACTTTTGATACTATAGTTAAAGACAGGACAGGGAATTGCAACTTACTCATGCCATGAATATTTTGCAGTCATCTTTCTTGGGTAGACTTACAAAGAGTTCCATATCAGAAGGATCTCGCAAGCGTGGATCAAACATTGTACGTGGCTATATATTCGAACGCGATGACAGTAACAGCAAAACCTCAAACTCAGCGCCAGAGGAACCTTCAGTTCCAGAGACGGTATAGCTCTCTCTATAGAAACACGCATCATCCCATAAATGTTTCTGGTACACACATAATTGTCTATCTTCATAACGTTTTGCAGATTTTTAAAGAAAAGAGCCAACCAAGAAGAGCGCCGGCGAAATTTACCGCCTCACAGTCACAGGAGAGATCAGCAACATTACAGGCGACGGCGGTGGAGCAGGAGAAGAGCTCGAGGCAACGAACAACCTTGTACGAGATTCTAAAAATGTCTTCAAAGAAAGCTTGCTTCACTTCAGGCGAGACAGTAATAAGCAGCAACCACACTGAGTCTATGTTTGCTGCATTCAAATTGGACAAGAAACCAGTGAAGACGACGAATTCACAAGTAAACACTCTCTTCCTCTAATTGAATGAACATCAGATTCATGTATATTTTTGTGAAATCGATTCGCCTATTTCCAACTAAATATATCAGATTTTGTTTTCAACAGTTTCTGATATAACGAATATTTAACAGGGAAAGAGATGAAATCAGTTAAAACAAAAGATAAAAGAGAACTTTGGCAATGTGTTTTGGAGGAGTCCAGGGTTTTGTCTTACTTGTGGCAATGAAACTGCACGTGTGATGAACGTGAATCACTGGATCATGTCGCTTTGTGTTTGTGGCCGCCCAAAACGGCGGTAGGACCGTGCGTTTTGGCCCTTTCCTCATCAGATTCAGTCACTCTCAAGTAAAGAAATTGTTACTGTAACTACAGAGATTTTAGTGGGAGGATTAGATCATCCATCCATCGTATAATTTTAAGTTTTTTAAATTCTACATTTAAAAAAATTTCCAGTAAACTATTTTTTTATATGTATAAAAATTACTCAACTATCAATCAACTAGCATCCATTAACAATTAATCAACTGTTTTTTTTTTCATCAAAGCGCAAACAGTTTTAATCACATGTTATAGTTTAATCTGAATAAAATATCTTAACCTGTTGATGAAATTATAAAAAATTCTTGACAAGAAAAACAACAGCTTCCTTTGATTCCCAAAATAAAATCGGACATATCTTATTTTTCCTTCTCTCCCTCAGCTTTGCCCTTTGCTGAGACTGAAGAAGACCAAAGAATTTCGGACACAGATCACAAATTAGATAAATTAATTTTATTTTCTTGTTTGACTTTCAAAAGAAAGTCTCAGATAGATTCCGACCGGATAAATTTTCTTGCTTTCAGATCTGAATTCCCCATCTCCGATAGATCTACAGAAATGGCGATTAATTACTGATTTCAGGGGAAAAAAAAAACACCCTTCTGCTTTTTTTTTTGCCCACTTTAATGGCGGATTCTCGAAACGGCAAGTCCTTTTTCTTCTGCTTCTCCTTCTCCTTCTCCTTCTTTGTCTCACTTAGTTTGCTTTTTCTTTCGCCGGATGTATCTCCGGTTGTCGCCGCTTCCGAGTCCGATCCGATTCCGTATGAGAACTCCGATGCTTCTCTTGGAGTCATTACCGGCAGCGAATCCGACGGTCAAGATGTTTCGTTGCATAGACTCGAGGAACTTGTTAGGAACCTTACGGAAGTAGTTGCTAGATTAGAAGCTAGGCTATCTGAAACGCCGTTTAAGGGAAAGAACGAGATCAGTCGTGGAAAATCCGGTGATGAGATCGAAGAAGAAGAAGGGGTTAGAGAGAAAGCTAAGGCGTTTTCCGTGACAAAGTACAGTCCTTTCTGGTCCGAGAGATTCGAATTCACATCGGCTGTGAAATTAGATTCCGATGCCACTTGTATCAACGTGTTGCCGTTTCGAGATTACGAAGGTTTAAGCAAGTATTTCGCAGTTGGGGATTCAAGTGGTAAGGTTTATGTGTTCTTGAGAAATGGGGATGTTTTGGTCGAGTTTTTCACCACCTGTGATTCACCAATCACGACAATGGTTTCTTACATGTCTGCGTATAAGAACGAGAGCTTTGTGGTGACGGGCCACCAAAGTGGAGTCATCTTGTTGCATAGACTCCGCGAGGGCTCCATCGGGGAAGATTGGAATTCCGCTGTGATGGAAAACGTTGGCAAGTTTGATGGCACGGAGGACGGTTTGCAAGTGACTCTATTGGAAGTGCATCATGTGGGTCGGGTTAGGTATATATTAGCGACGGATCTTAGCGGAAAGCTCACCGTTTTCACTGAGAACAGAACGGTTTATGGCTCTGTTACCCCAACGAGTAGACCCCTTGTGTTCTTGAAGCAGAGGCTTTTGTTTCTCACCGAAACTGGTGCTGGTTCATTGGACTTAAGAAGCATGAAGATCAGAGAATCCGAGTGTGACGGTTTGAACCATTCTTTAGCGAGGACTTACGTTTTCGATGCGTCGGAACGGTCTAAAGCTTACGGATTCACATCCGAAGGCGAAGTCATTCACGTATTGCTTCTTGGTGACATCATGAACTTCAAATGTAGAGTGAGATCAAAGAAGAAGTTTCAAATGGAGGAGCCTGTAGCGTTACAAGCCATCAAAGGCTATCTTCTTGTAGTCAGCCAAGAGAAAGTCTTTGTATACAATGCATCGACTCAACATTATGTTCGAACCACCAGTCCTCGGCTTCTTTTCCCTGCTGCACTAGAAGATATTAGGTCAACGTTCTTGAGCCATCGAGAATCATCTAAAACCAATCACCGGAAGCTCGAAAAGGTAACTCCTTTGATAGCCAGTGACCGCGAAAAGCTTCTTGTGATGGGTTTAGGTGACGGATACGTAGCTACATACAAATCAAAGCTTCCGATTTCCAAAGGAGAATTCAACACAATGCTTTGGAGCAGCCCTGTCTTCTTCTTCATACTGTTTTTATTCGCCGCTTGGCATTTCTTCGCCAAGAAGAAAGAATCTCTCACAGCTTGGGGGCCCGACGATCCTTTCGCCTCCACGACAGTACCTTCTTCTTCCACTGGCGTAAACAGTTCAGCAACAGAACGGTCTTTCTCTGAGCCATCTAGGAGAAATGATGATGTCATGGATCTTCGACGAAGGTACGTTTCGCCATCTCGGTACCCTCCTGGAGCAGCAGCAGGTGCTTACCGGTCAGTTGCCTCTAATGACCCGAGCTCGAGAGCTCCGGTGGAATTTACTAACTACAGAACAACCGCGCAGGAGATGAAGTATCGTGGTGGGTCAGTGCTTGATTCAGGTGGGTTTGGTAATAGAAGAGAGAGCTTGTTTGGTAATAACAAAGCTTTAGACGACGAAAGTTAAGGCCCCCTCTTTATTTTTTTATTTTTTTTTCGTTTCTCCATAGTCCGGTATGTTTTTTTTTCTTTTTCTTTCTGGTTATGCTTCCTCTTTTTACCGGTCAACGCTTGAATTTTTTTGTATGATGTAAAACTCCGGCGAAGAAATAAAATTTTTACCGGTAGCTTTGTTTCTCCGGGCACATCTTGTTAGTTTAACTCTCTGTCTCTCAATATCAAGATCAGATTGAAAATGATATATTTCTTTTCGATATTATAATTTCAAGATCCAATATTGAAGCAGCGATAATTGGGGGTAGTAAGTCAAAATATGGCAGTGTCCTTCATCTTCAATTATCTTTTCGTCGTCTTCGTCTTTTTCTTCCTTCTTGTATTCAGATTCGTTTACAGTAATCTATGGGTCCCTTGGAGAATCCAATCCCACTTCAAGAGGCTGCGCGTGACGGGCCCTCGTTACCGCGTATTCACCGGAAACTCCGCCGAGGTGAGCCGGTTAACGACGGAGGCGAAATCAAAGCCGATCCCTTCCGGCGACAATCCTCATGAGTTCGTCCACCGCGTGGCGCCTCACTACCACGAATGGTCACGTGCCTACGGGAAGACGTTTCTCTACTGGTTCGGGTCGAAACCGGTGGTTGCCACGTCGGATCCGAGACTAATCCGGGAAGCTTTGACGACGAGCGGGTCGTTTGATCGAATCGGGCATAACCCTTTGTCCAAGCTGCTTTATGCTCAGGGTCTTCCTGGTCTTAGAGGCGATCAATGGGCTTTCCATAGAAGAATCGCCATTCAAGCTTTTACCATGGAGAAAGTCAAGGTACCCATCAGTCGCTAAGCTCTGTATTTTGACTATGGAATCAATCAAGCGTAGCTTGAAGTTACTAAATCCGAGTCTTAAATTTGGTTGATTTGGTTTCAAGATTGTTATCTCATGTGAACATTTGATGGAACACTCTAATAGGATTGTGATTAAAGCTGAGATCTTTTTACAGAGGTGGGTGCCGCAAATGGTGACAAGTACTTTGATGTTGCTGGAGAAGTGGGAGGAGATGAGAATTGGAGAAGAAGGGATTGAGTTAGAGGTACACAGAGAGATGCACAGTTTGTCTGCAGATTTGTTATCAAGAACAGCTTTTGGGAACTGTGTGGAAGAAGGGAAACGAATCTTTGCGCTGCAGGAGCGTATGATGCGTCTATTCTATCTAGTTCGATGGAGCATTTATATCCCCGGGTTCAGGTAAGTCACATTGGGACACTTCCTAGTTTTAGAGAACAAGTTTGTAGCAAGAACCTTAATGCTCTTTTCAAAATGGTGGTTTAGATTCTTTCCTTCCAAGACTAATAGAGAGATATGGAGGATCGAGAAACAAATCCGTGGTTCTATTCAGAAACTGATCGAAAACAACAAAACGACAGCCGCAGAAAAATCCGGAACCCTGCTCCAGGCTTTTATGTCTCCTTACACGAATCAGAATGGCCAAGAAGAGAAGCTTGGGATGGAAGAAGTTATAGATGAATGCAAGACCTTCTACTTCGCAGCTAAAGAGACAACGGGTGATCTTATGACATGGGTTCTAGTCCTCTTAGCTATGCACCAAGAATGGCAGAACATTGCTCGGGAAGAAGTTATATGTGTTGTCGGACCAACCGGGTTACCCACTCCAGATATCTTACAAGACCTCAAAACTGTAAGTCATTTAGCGCCAACTTAAGAATGGTTTTAAGAGACACTTTAACTTAACAACACACTCATTTTTGTGGCCTTTATAACAGCTAGGTATGATAATCAATGAGACTCTCCGGCTCTACCCTCCAGCGATGACACTAAACCGCGACACTCTGAGGAGAGCTAAGCTTGGAAACCTTGAGATTCCTGCTGGAACTCAACTCTATTTATCAGTCATCGCGATGCAACATGACACAGAAACATGGGGAGACGACGCTGAGGAGTTTAATCCGCGTAGGTTTGAAGATACCAGGAAAGAATCAGCATTGCTTGTGCCGTTTGGGTTAGGTCCTAGGACTTGTGTGGGACAGAATCTTGGAATGGTTGAAGCCAAAACGGTTCTAGCTACGATTTTGAGGCATTACAGTTTCAGGTTGTCTCCAAGTTATGCCCATGCTCCTGTTTTATTTGTGACCTTGCAGCCTCAAAATGGTGCTCATCTTCTCTTTAGTAGGATTTGGAGTTAAAAGACTACGAAGATGTACCGGTTTGTAGACGGTTTAGTTGGGATTTTCGGTTCGGATTCAAGATCGATTCGAGCTGTTCTTTTTCTATTTCTTTGATGAAAAGGGTAAAATGGTCAAAGCACGTAATTCATTAGAGCATCAATCAACCCATTTCTCTTTGATATCTTCTTCCTTGAACTTTTTTTCCAGAAGACTCTGCAACTCCTAAAATCGCCGATTCTGTGTTCATATATTGGGCGGGAAAAAAACTGTTAAAACTTTTTTCCATCAATCCTTTGTTTTTTATTCTTTTTCAATTAATTGAGAAATTTTGAGGTAAGAAAAGCATCAGCGGAAAAACGCACTTAACGTGTTCGACGAAATTCCGCAGAGAGACTTAACACAATAGGAGATGCCACTAGAACCGATTCGAAGCGCAGGCGTGATTGTTGGCGGGTTTGTGATCATAAACGTGGTTTCCTCGGCAGCCATAGGCGCATTTCGATTCACGGTTGAGGAGAAACGGAAGAAAACCGGATTGGCTTGTCGAGCGTGTCGTGGGAAAGGGTTTTACATATGCAAATTATGCAAAGGAAACGCAACGATCAAATGGTCGCCATTGTATGATCCAGTTTGTATCAATCCATGTCTTTGCCCTACATGTGATGGTAACAGGTTTGTCTAGCTTCTCTTTTTTAACTCTTCGATTTCTCTGCGTTTTGCACTGCAAATCTGTACAGAGAACAGAAGTCTGAGAAGACATGAAAATCAAAAAAAAAAAAAAACTGGTTTCTTTTTATCTTATTTTATTTATTGCAGGGTACAACGATGTCTCAACTGCATAGCAAAGGAATACTGTTGACTGCTTTAACTCTTCCTTGGACTTACCATTTAATCATCTTTGAGATTTCAAAAGCTATTTACTAAATCCTAAAATAAAAAAACGGTTTGGTTTGGAACGATTTAGTTTCAGTGTTCAATGCTGCGAAAACTGTTTACTTTACTTTAATCGACCCTGCTTTGAAATAGATTTATTAAATTTGGTTGTAGTGAGTTTGGCAACCTCTACATAGATCAACCAAGTCCACCCTCAATAAGTAACCTCTACATATTATAGAGGTGATTTAGCTGCAACCCAACTAGACCATTTTTGAATGTAAAACCACTTATATTTGTCTTCTCTTTCAGTTTGGTATGTTAATATGACCTTTGACCAAAAACAACTACTTCAGAACTACAAGCCAAGATAAATTGTGTAAATTAATTATTTCCTTGCATAAATCAATAAGTTATTAATTAAAAAAAAAAATTGGACGAGAGAACAAACATTAATGAATCATCAGAAGAGTAATTAAGGAAACCAAATGAATGGTTAAAGAGTCTAGTATAAAATTAAGTTTCCACAACAAAGGATTTCATCTCAGAACAGAAGAAAGAAAGGGTTTATCAATTTGGCTATTGCGTCTTCTGTTTTCTCTTTTCGGAGAAAGTCAATGCCAATGCCAATGCCGGGTCGTAGAGACAGAATCCATCAACTCCGCGGATCTCGAATTGCGATCGCCATCCTCGTCGGAATCCTTATCGGCTGCGTCTGCACCGTCTTGTTCCCCAACGGCTTCTTCAACTCTGGATCATCGTTGAAAGTAAACGAACGCCTTCCGAAATCGACCTCTAACGTACTTACATCTTATGCCCTCAATGCATGTACATATATACATTTTTTTGAAAAGATTTCTGCGCTCTATATAGCTCTGGATTAGAGGATGTCCTGCGCAAAGCTAACTATTATAGGCATTGAGTTGGATGATTCCATAGAAAATTTCTGTAAATCGAATGAAGTTGCATATTACAAGAGGGATCCAGATAAAGCGGTTGACATGGTTGGGAAAAGCGGAGGTAATCACGCTGTTTCCGGACTGAAATTCCGCGTCTTGAGAGAGTTCTTGCAGCTTGGTTATGGTGTTCTTCTGTCGGACGTGGACATTGTCTTTTTGCAGAACCCTTTCGGTCATCTGTACAGAGACTCTGATGTGGAGTCCATGAGCGATGGGCATGACAATAGGACGGCTTATGGGTTCAACAATATGTTTGATGAACATGTATGCTCACACGATGAGGATATGGGTTTTCAATTCCGGGTTTTTCTATCTAAGACCAACTCTTCCTTCAATCGAGCTCCTTGATCGCGTGGCAGATACACTCTCTAAATCAGAGGCATGGGATCAAGCGGTTTTCAATGAGCAACTCTTTTACCCTTCGCATCCCGGGTACACTGGCTTACACGCCTCCAAGAGAGTCATGGATATGTACGAATTCATGAACAGTAAGGTCCTCTTCAAAACTGTGAGAAAGAATCATGAACTGAAGAAGTTGAAGCCGGTGATTGTTCATCTGAATTACCATCCAGATAAACTAAACCGAATGCAAGCTGTGGTGGAGTTTTACGTTAGTGGCAAGCAAGATGCGCTTGATAGCTTCCCAGATGGTTCTGATTGATAAGGGGATTGATGCTTGTTAAGCAAGATATCGTAAAAAAACAATCTTCTTCTTCAATGACAGATTCTGCTTAAAAATACTTCCTCCTGGGGGGAAAAAAGGTAGGCTAAAAAAAAAAAAAAATTCCCAGTTTCCCATATCTGTGGCTATAAACTTAGAATCAGTTTTCCTTCTGAACTTCTGTTTTTTCTAATCTTCTGTACTAAGAGTTTTGTGTAACCTATAGTCTTAATTTTATTGATCAAACATTTGACTCAGCAGTATCTTCTGACCACAGAAAAAAAAAAAAAATTGTGAAAGAGAGACAGACAAAAAAAAGAAAGAAAGAGAAAGATTGGGAAACAAGGGGAGAGAGAGAGAGATGGAAGAAGGAAGACAAAGAGAGTGTAAGGTTTTGGATTTATATGTGTTTTATCCACAAAGAAGACCTTAAGATTCTCTCTGTAATAACCGAAAATCCCTTTTGTGGCTTCAAATCAAATGGAACCCCACACTTACCTCTCTCTTGTCTCTTTCCCAAAGCTTTTCTTCATCTTTGTTTTGCCTCTGTATCCCTCTCAGAACAAGCTGCAATTTTCTGTTTTTTGCTCTGTCAAGTTTCGTTTGTGCTATGCAGACACTACCAAGCTCAGAAACCGTTCTTCTGGCCTCGAACTCACCACCTGTGCTGCGTAATCCCGGCGGCGATGACGTGGACATCGACTTCGGAGATGTGTTTGGTGGTCCGCCTAAAAGACGTTCCAAGGTTAGCGAAGTCACTCGACATAGCTTCAGTGAAACAGCTCTCAGGCGGCGTGACAACAGCGCGCTTATTCCGCGCGATGACTTTTGGGATGGAAGAGACGAGAAGCCTGTTTTCGGCGAAGATCCATCCATCCGGCGTCGTTTCACGGCTGACGATTTCTTCGACGATATTTTCAGAGTGAACGAATCATCATCATCTTCGCCGCCGAGGAAGACAAAGAACGAACGCGAACCGTTCGGGTCATCACTTCCGGGTTCTCCGATCCTTAGCCCGGCTCGTCCTATCCCTCACAATTCTCCAGGGACTGCACAATTCAGGTCTGCTTTTTTTTGCTTACTATTTCAACGAGATTATTAGTTTCATAATCATATGATCAAATTATGTATTGGATATGATTGTGTTCCTCAGTCTTCCTGCAAAACTAATCAAAGCAACAGAGATTCCCACATTTGGTCCAGCTACTCGTAGTTTGAGCAAGAACAAAGAAACTGCTTGGAGCCTTCCTCTCTCAAGAACTTCGAGCAAACCCGATTTGGTGGCCTCTACTGCTAAATCAGATTTAGATGTTTGTGATGATGCTCCACAAGTTGTTTCTGGGAAAGGCAGGCAGTTTCACTTCTCCATCTACAAGTGGCCTAATAAAGGAGTTCCTGTTGTCATCTGGGGCAGTTCGAGATTGAGCTCTATGGCTAAAGCTGAGGAGACAACACCGAGTGATTTGCAGCACTCTACTTCAGTTGACAAAGCTGTTAAAGATGAAGAAGGAGAAAGTGTTTTATCTGGTTTGAAAGAGGAAAAGAAGACATCGCAGAAGCGTCCTGTTGTTCAGACAGAAGAAGAGAAAACAGAAATCGATTTGATATCTGATCAGGCCTTCTTTGGTGTGTCAAAAGCGCAGGAAGCTAATGTGAAGCCTCTCCATTCAATTTTTCTTGATAACGATGGCATACAAGGTTGGTTTCTGCATACATGTTTGATTGGGTTTGGCTTCCTTTTGTGGACTTTGTTTCGTTCTTTGTCATTTCAGGTGAGGATATAGTATTAGAGAGGGAAGTGAAAAAAGGTAAAAGCAAAGCGAAAAACATGCGAAGCTCTGCCGGAGGAGATTCAAGAAGCAAAAAGAAACCACAAGGAACGAGAAATTCTTTGGATACCCCAAAACCCGATAAATCCAGCTTTGCAAGTTCATCATCAGCACCAGAAGTTGGCAAAGATGGAGTCAAAGGAAAAGTGATGGACTTTGTTAAGATTTTCAGTCAAGGAGCTTCAGTTGGAGCAGGTGGGGAATCTCTTGGACAAAGCTCTAGATGGAGAGCTAAAGAAACTCCCAGGACTGATATCAATCATGACGGTGCTAATGCCAAGGAAACTGTAAACATTCCTGATCAACAAAAGAAATCGACTCCAGATATCCCCGTTGTGGTACTTGATCCTCATATCAAGATCTTGCTTTATGTTACTGTGAGTTCCTTTTTTTTGTGATTCCTTACCTGTAAATAATCTACTTACAGGATCGGGATCAGAAACCTTCACAAGCAACTCAGAAAAAGGATTCAGATCGGGTTAGCGTGAACAATAATAAGGCTAGTGGTGTTACTGAACAAGAGGAGAGACAGAAACCAAGCACAGGTAAGTTCTTGGATTGGTGTTTGGGGTTTTTAAATCTTATCATCACTTTACAACTAAATAACATCTGAGCTTACCGGGTTTTCTTCTGTCAGTACATACTACCTCAGAGGATATAGACGAGCCCTTCCATGTTAATTTCCTGGTAAACGTAACATTATGTACTTCAGCCTTCAAGTATTCAATCTCAACTTTTATGTTTCTCTTTATAATTGGCGTGGAACTTGTAATGTGCTGCGCAGGTGGAGGATTTAACACAAGACGAGAAGAAACTGGAAGAATCCAGAAATGATGCTGAAGAAATCCAGGTACTGCAATTGCAAAGAGATATACTCTATTTTTCGGATACTTTTTACCCGGAAAAAAAGCCTCAAAGCTAAAACAAAACAATCTCCGAATCTCTACAGAACATTGATGCGAAAATCCACAAGTGGTCAAGCGGGAAGAGCGGAAACATTCGGTCTCTACTGTCCACGCTGCAGTATGTAAGTATTGTATTAGAGGTATAATACATAGCATTATTGGGTCTCTGTATTATACACTATCTGCATAACTAATGAATGTAGAAGTTTTACATTACAGATTCTTTGGACCGGAAGCGGGTGGAAACCGATACCTCTCATGGATATGATCGAAGGAAACGCGGTTCGAAAATCGTACCAGAGGGCATTACTAATCCTTCATCCAGACAAGCTACAACAGAAGGGTGCTTCTGCAAACCAGAAATACATGGCTGTGAAAGTTTTCGAGTTATTACAGGTTTTCTCACAAACATATAATGTTTATGACAATTAAAAAACGTTGCAGGATCTTTGAATCTAAGTCTTTTTTTGTTTGGTTCAATATTATAGGAAGCATGGGACCATTTCAACACTCTCGGACCGGTTTAAAGGAAGACAAATCTTTAGTCTTTTAGTTCTTACACAATTAAAAAAGTGTACAGTTACAGTTTTGAATCAAAAGATGTTGCAGATTGTCACTGGTTTACGTACACCTGTTATCACAAAAAGGCTTTAAAGGGGTTAAGTACATACGTACGAAGTTAGGGCCATATAATTAATTGGGCTAAGCCCATTGAAAAGAAAAGGAAAAGAAACGGCAGGCCAAGGTGGTGAGGTTAAGGTGGAGTTGGTGTGTTGGGACTTGGGATGGCTTTTACGATTCTTTTTGTTAACGGTAAGCTACTTTTAACTTCTATCTAAAGCTTTTGTATTCCCCATTTTACCCCTCACTCGTATTCCAACTTCACCAAATCAGACTCCGACTCTCTGCCCACCTTTAAATGACCTTACTGCCCTCCGTTAATCCATTAAAGTAGTAAATCAATATCAATGCTACAAGATTATATTGTGTAGGCTTTGTAGCTAGTAATGAATATATAATAATAATAATTCATATAGAGTTTGTATTTTTGGAGTAACTGGTGAACACTACAGAAAAGAGTGAAATCAATAATGACTGAAATAGAATTTGATATTCATTTTCTAAACCAATCTTGAATTTTTTTTTTTTTTTTTTTAAACGTCTGGTATTATTATCTTGTACTTCATCTTTACCTCAATAAGAAATCTATTTTATAACCCCCAAAAAAAAAAAAAAAAAAGAGCGGTCAAATCAACTTGGTTCATTTACAATCATTGTACTTCCCCTTCTTCGAGAAGCCAAAAGCTGTGATTGAGCACGAGCTACTGGGGCAGTTAATTCGAGGTTAATGTACTACTACAGTTGTTTCGTTAATTTTACTGTATACTTATATGGTTCAAAGTCATAAAGCATGAGCGGACTTTGGTGCATTCTCCAAAACATGTTTTAAAGTTTAACCCCCTTACTTGTGTAAAACTCCACAATGAACCCCACTAATATATTCTGTTCTAAACGACAAGCTTAATCCGGAATTAATGACAAAAAGCGTAATTTTCACGGCTTTAACCCATTTATTGGTGTCCCTTTCTGAAACCAAGAACGATAACACAGAAGATTAACAGACACGTAAGCAAATATTCACCGGCTATTACCGGTTACATCCACCCTTTAAGTCCTTTTTGTTGTTGTTGTTGTTTGTTACCGTTCTGTTTTTAAAAACCTCCAATTCATTCATACTCTTGTGTTCTCTCTCTCTCTCTCTGATCCCATCTATCTCGTTCCTTATCAGTTCTCAATTTTCTCTTTCCAAATTTACCCTCACATTTCCTTCGAATTCTCCATTCTCTACCACATCCTTAACCCCTCAAGCTTCTCAGATGTCTGTAGTCACCACTAAGCTTCGTTCTCCGGTTAAACCGATGGTCGAGTCACGAGCTATCCTCTGTTCGACCGGCAACAGATTCAGGGTTTCGAAAACAGAGATCGCGAAGAAGAAGCCACAACAGCATCCACGAGTGACGAAATCCCCGGCGAATGAGAATCCGCCGGATTCCTCCGTGACGAGCAAGAGCAACTTCTCAGCCTCAGCTGATGATTCCTCCTCTTCGTCATCCTCGGAACGTTCGTCGGTGAAGACGAAAAACTCCGGGAAAATTATTACTCCGTCGAAACGGAACGGATCAGTCACGAAACTCAACAATGTCGCCGCCGTCGCCGCCGTGGAGGACATTTCTCCTGAAAATCCGGGACCGGTCAAGAGATGCCACTGGATCACACCTAATTCAGGTCTGTTTGTCTGACAACCTTTTTTTTTTTCCTTTCCCTCATATTAACTTTAATTTAAATTCATTTTTCTTCTTCCTCAGCGAAAATACTGTTTTTCTCGTTTTTTAAACGCAATAATTTCGTGAATAACGAGGAGGTGGTATTTTTTTTGTTTTTCTCTTTGTTGAAATACTTTTTACCCAATGTAGAGACTTTCTTGTCCTCGCACATTTAATAACTCTGCAAGAATTAAAATACACTTGCCCAGTTTCTTCGCTTGTGTCCCTAAAAAATATCTCAATCGACTTCATCATATTGGAAGCCATGTGAATGGCTTTCGAAAGGTTAGATTGTGTTAAAGATTATTGGTAACAATCATCTTCATAGATGTCAACAACACATTAATTGCACCCTGCAAAAACTAGGTCTTGTAGTTGAGAATAAAGACGAACAAAATTGTTGTAGATTGATGGATTCATAAGTTTTTTTATTTTTTTGGCTAATACAAATAATGATGACGCTTGATGAACAACAGACCCAATCTACGTGTTGTTCCATGACGAGGAATGGGGTGTTCCGGTTCGTGACGACAAGAAACTCTTCGAGCTGCTTGTGTTCTCACAAGCATTGGCTGAGTTTAGTTGGCCTTCAATCCTTCACAAAAGAGAAGCCTTTAGGTAAATATTCTGATTCTGTTTTGAGGAAGAAGAGAAGACAGATTCTCCCTTTGTCTTGTATTTTGGTTTGGTGTGTAATATCAGAAGTTTTTTTATTTCTTTTCACAGGAAGCTCTTTGAAGATTTCGATCCTTCTGCTGTAGCACAATTCACAGAGAAGAGGTTGATGTCTCTTAGAGTAAATGGGTGTCTAATTTTATCCGAACAGAAACTCAGAGCCGTTGTAGAGAACGCAAAATCGGTTCTCAAGGTAGACTGATTGTGTGTGTTTGCTAAAGAAGTTGTGAACATTGTGTGTTGGAAACTTATTTGAAGCAGCTTCTGGTTGTAAATTGAAAAACAGGTCAAGCAGGAATTTGGATCATTCAGCAACTATTGTTGGAGATTTGTCAACCACCAGCCTTTAAGAAATGGCTACCGCTATGGTCGTCAAGTACCGGTTAAGTCCCCAAAGGCAGAGTACATTAGCAAAGATATGATGCAGAGAGGGTTCCGCTGCGTTGGTCCTACAGTCATTTATTCGTTCTTGCAGGTCTCTGGCATTGTGAATGATCATCTCACAGCTTGCTTCAGATACCAAGAATGTAATGTTGAGACTGAGAAAGAACCGGAAAGCCCCGAGACTGAGACCGAACTGGATCTGCATTCTCCATGACTTGTTTACTCAGCAAAAGGGATTCGATTGTTAAGAAGATGACGATGACTAGAGTTTGTATTCATTACGAAAATGTAGCATTTGTAGCTAGCTGTGTTCATTGGTTGTGCTTTTCTTCTAGCGAGCTTTGTCTAACTAGATATTTGATGATATGAGTCAGTTTTTGACAAAAAATATTGAATTGCAGGGAAATAAAGAATTTAACATTTTGTAAAAAGCATATGTTCTGCAAATTTTGGATCTTGATGAGAAGCAGAATGGGCTTAAGACATGATACATCACTAATCACTTTGACACGACAAGACACAAAACGGTTTCAAGCCACTAATTAATGTAACACTTGTAAGGGAACAGAATAATCATACATCTTAAGATTTCTTATCTACAAATAATGCTTTTGATACCAAATTCATGAAATGAACAACGACACTAACACTCCAAACTCCAATGCTTCCATGGAGAAGGCTTTTTGCCGCATATTTGGATAGTAAGCGAAGAACATTTGAGATTCCATATATAAAGATCCAGATACCTGGAAGAAGAAGAAGAAGAAACTCAAGAAGAATAGCTTCTCACAATCAATCAACATGCCGTCCGAGTTTTCCTCGCTGTTCATGTCAACCACGAGCCTTCCCGTTTCCAAGAGTAAGCTCCAGATCCTCCATACCGACATCATGTATCCTCTCTCCTTCCCACGGCTTAACTTGACTATTCTCAAATTTAAACTCAGAGCTTTGGCCAATCTCTCGGAGCGCAGCAGCATTTGAAGACATCTGCTGAGGCGCGGGAGGTTTGATAAGATTAAAGGTAGGAGAGGTTGGCACCATAGATCCAGAGAATGGCTGTTGTTGTGCAAACTTCTGAAAGCTTATCCAATGACCAGAATCAACAGTCGAAGAGTCAGACTCATCACATTCAGGTATAGTAGCCGGGGTATGAAATTGGCGATGGGTCGGACTAGCAGGTGCAGAAACCGCATAGAAAGGATAGTTGAAAGACGGCATCGATTGCTTAGCGATTGCCATGGACTGCTTAGCGATAGATTCCCAATTGGGCAATGGTTTAGGATTCTTAGAAGTTGGGGATGAGACTGGTGGAGTAACGGGGCAACTGTTTGAGATTCTGAGGGAAGGAAGAGAGGAAGGAATGCCGCCATTTCTGATGAAGGGGAAGAATGTGGAGATGTTGTTATTCGGTTCACCACGGGAAGGACTCGGGAAAGATGAGGAAGACGGGCTGACTTGGTAAGAAGGGATGGGACTTTGAAAGGCCGAAGAAAGAGGGCTTGGGTTTTGGGATGAGTAAGGTGTAACTCGAGAAGATGTTCCAGCTATCTCACCAGGTAGAGGCCTGCATCCCTGATGCTCCAACAAAAAAAAAACCAATCGAACATCACAATGTCACAATCAATCAGCGGTAAGGAAACGAGGAACAATGCAAAGACTTTGGATCACGTATCATAGATACAGATTAAGACTTAAGCATACTAATAGCACCAAGAAACAGAAGAAATGGGGATCTCAACTACCACAATTCCCATTGTAGTAAATTAGACAAAAACTGCAAAAAGAAAGATCAATGCCTGAGGTTTCCACATGCTTTGGAGCTCTAAGCCTAACAAGCATTAGTTATAGAAAGTCCTAAATGTGGATTTGTAAATCTGAAATAAGTTAAAGCTCCTTACAACACACATTTCACACTGAAATTAGTAAGAAAAACCTTAAATTCACTTTAAAGAAGCTCAAGCTATGTGTTATTTCAACTATCTTTCCAAGAACTGAATTTCTCGCCTAGAAAAAAAGCCAGATCAATCAGATTCAAACGCAATTGAAATCCACGAATTCAGATTCCAACATCTAAACACAGACAAGCTCAGATCTGAAAAATCGGGGATTGTTTCGGAAATCACCTTGCGATAAGTGGTGCCATCTTCTTCAACAACCCAACCAGCTTCAGCACAGAGAGCCTTGAGGACCTCATTGTTATCGCAATGTTTGGGAAGATTATAATCACCTTGAGCTCTAAGCCCAGTGTATATCTTCGCAGCTACGGCTCTTCTCCGTCTCTCTCTCCTCCGATTGTTCTCCCTCTCCCTCCACGACGGTTTTCTCCTCGCCGCCGCCGCCGCCGCAGCTGCCGCCGCTGCTGATGTCGACGTAGCCCCATCCGACGTCATCCTCACGCAAAAACCCCTCGAAACCTCCGAGCTTTGATGGGTGGGTGAGGATTGTGTGAACGCAGACTGAAGAAGAAGAAGAAGAAGAAGAAGAAGAAGAGTGAGAAGTTAGTGCTCACGAGGAATACGCTTTTCCTTCGCTGGAATCGAAGAAGAATCTCTCATTCTTCTCAGAATTAAGTAAAAAAAATATATATATATATATAATTGGAGTTGATTTTGGGTCATGTGTTCAAGTACGCGAGTTCACATTAAGAAGCGGTGTTTTTATTACATCGATTATACACGTGTCCAAACACGGTTTATGAAGAGTGAGATTGTCCAAGGTGTACATAGCAAAGTGTGTAGTTGGGTGTAGAGGATAAAGCGCCAAGTCGCGTGTGTATGTATAGTCCAAGTAGTACGTACGTTGTGTTGTGTGTGTTTTTATTATCTTTTTTTGTTTTTTGTTTTTAATCAACTTTTCTCTGTGTAAATGACCAAATAATACAGAGAAGAGATGGAGGAGACAAAGTGGGACCCATTTTTTGGTGTGGGTCCTTGTGTGACCGAAAAACCACACCATCTCATTGGTTTATTTTTGTTCTTAATGTCCAAACCAGTGAAATAATTTTGTTTTGAACAGCAACAAGTTTTGAAAGAAAAAAAACAACATCAAGAAGTTATTTAAGCCGTGATTTAACATAATGATATTCTCTATATTCAAATCAATTTTTCATTTTTCTGGCATAGACATCTCACTTTCAATAATTGATCACTTTTGTCCGGACTAGTTTGTATTGTAAATCATTCATGTTTTTTTTAACCTTTCTTCGTGTAAAAACTAGATTTGTGCTAGACATATATGCTTGAGTGATGCAGCAGTATAGTGAATAAGTAAGAGCATAAACTAAGGAACACATTGAAATTTGTTAACGGGTTCATTTATTCAACCTACAACCCGGGGACCTCGTCCATAAACAATCCACTAGAAAAGGCCGCAAATTACAATCGCTATATAGTATCCATCACACAACCGTACCTACCACTCTTTTCTACATGAATTTGGGAAACGGTATCAAGCACGCATGCTTGACTACCACCAGCAGCACCGGTGCAACAACGTCTTCTCCGACGTATGCAATTTCCACATAAATACCACCAACATATGTTGCTATCTAGTCTGGTGGGACGACGCCACACATCTGTGTGCATCTCAGAGTAGAACCCTAGGCGTGTCAGTTTTTCTGTCACAGCCTCGTTCTATTTAAGATCCTCAAGAGCAAAAACCCTAAACCCCTCAAACCCACGAGATCTTCAAGTCTTCACATGAAGTTGGGCTTCTCTTTAAAACAAGGGCCTACATGACTTCTTTTATGAACTCGAAGCCCGCGTATGCCTTTTCCTTTATTTTATTTTTTGTGCTAAACATGCATTTTCTTTATCCATGAATCTTCTCAATAAGATTCTAATGCCACATCACCACGTTTCTTTTCAATTAATCTTCGTTTTCCTCTGTAGCAACTCTTGAGCAACATCTCTTGTATCATACACAAAGTTCTTGTGTAACACACGAACAACTTCGGTTCTTTCACTTCGTGCATTACAAATGATGCCAAAAAAAAAGAGAAAAAAAGAATATGGCTTTAGCATCTAGTTTACTTATAAACTGAAGTAGCAGTTTGCTAAATTTCAATTAATTGCTGGGTCCTTCATTTTTTTGTATTTATATCATTTATAAACATGATTGGGCTAGTTCACTGAACGTAAGAAGGAAAATGGTTTGACGGATTTGTCCCACAGCAAGACCCTAGATATGATATATTATTATCTTTTTTTTTTTGTAACTGATGATATATTTATTATATCTTCCAACGAACACATATTGAGTCCTATATTTTACACGCTTTTGACTTAATTAAATACTATTTTTTCCTAATATATTAAAGAGCAAGCATAACAATAAGAGAAATTGCAACACCTACTAATACTTAACATCAAAATTAATTCCTCTTTTTTACCACTATTCACATACACTATTTACAAAAAAACTACTCTACCCTAACTTTTTTAACTAATTACATTTTACCTTTTCTCTTTCATCATTCACTATTCACGACGGAAATGAAAGAAGAATAAGAGGAAGAAGAGGAAGAAGAGGAAGAAGAGAAAGAACAACAAGGAAGAAGAGGAGGAAGAAGGAAGAAGAAGAGGAAGAAGAAGGTGACGGTGGTAACGATGTTGACGACGGCGACGATAACACCGGCGAAGAAGAAGAAGACGGCGGCGATGATGATGTTGACGGCGGCGACGATAACACCGGCGAAGAAGAAGAAAAAGAAATAAGAAGAAGATGAAAAAAGAAGAAGGTGACGGCGGTGACGATGTTGACGGCGGCGACGATAACACCGGCATCTTGTCGGCGACGGTGGTGGTGGCAGTGCCGGCGGTGGTCACAGTGGTTGTCGAGTTTTGATGAAACAATATATGTAAATTTATATATTTTAAATATTTCACATATTCCCGTGAAATGATAACTGAATTAAGACAATAATTTCTGATATGATAACTGGTTTTAACATGTCAATTTCATAACAATTAACATGATAATTGGATTAACATGACAATGTTAATGAATGCTAACTATATGTTCACGATGTTAACGATGATAACTATGCTAACAATAAGTTAACTTTTGTTATGATAACAAAGTTAACATATAGTTAGTTTTGTTAATTACATGACAATGTTAACGATACAAACTATATGTTAACAATACTAACAATGATAACTGATTTAACATGACAATGTTAACGATACTAATCATATGTTAACAATGCTAACAATGATAACTGGTTTAACATGGCAATCTTAACGATGCTAAGAATATGTGTTTTCTGGGGATGAGCAGTATTCGTCGAGTTTTGATGAATAGTACCATCGGTCGTTTGATGAACAGTATTGCCGGATTCTTCTATCAGAAAATGAGTTTCAAACCAATGACATTACTGTAAATATTTAAAAATCCAAAGGATATTTTGGGTTTAATCATTTTTTCTCTTTCTTACTTACTTAATTTACAAAAAATTACTAATACTTCTCTAATTTTTTGGTCAACTAACCATATACACCTAAATCACCCTAACAATAATCTGTGAGTGAAATCTTAAGACATTTACTTTCTTTTTTTGTGCCTTCTTTTTTTAAGGGTTTTCTGCAAAAACAACCGCAACCTTTTTTTTGTGTGCAAGAATAACCTTCACCTCAAAAAAATGCAAGTCAATCCCCTCATGTCCAAAGTCACCCGCAAAACAGCCCCTACCCATATCGATGACGTGGCACTCTGTGAAAAACAGACAGAAGTCTGCTCCGTTCTGTTTCAGTAATAAAAAATAGTTTTTTTTTTGTCAACTACCTTTCTATTAAATCAAGTTTGGCCGAAAAAGGTTATTATCATTTACCGTCTCCGTCTGACTTACATGAGAAAATAAAAAACCTCGTGTTTGAGCTCTATTTGCGGAAAAACAGGATATTACGTTTTTTGCGGGAAAACAAGATTTTACGTTTTTTGCGAGAAAACATGATTTTTTTTTTTGGCGGGAAAACGGGATTTTACGTTTTTGATGGGGAAACGGGATTTTACGTTTTTTTGCGGGAAAACAGAATTTTACGTTTTTGACGGGAAAACGAGATTTTACGTTTTTTGCGGGAAAATAGGATTTTACGTTCTTTTGCAGGAAAACGGGATTTTACGTTTTTGACGGGAAAACGGGATTTTACGTTTTTTGCGGGAAAATATGATTTTACTTTCTTTTGCAGGAAAACGGGATTTTACGTTTTTGCGGGAAAATGAGATTTTACGTTTTTGGCGAGAAAACATGATTTGACGTTTTTTGCGGGAAAACGGGATTTGATGTTTTTGACGGAAAAACGAGATTTTACGTTTTTGACGGAAAAATGGGATTTTCCGTTTTTTGCGGGAAAACGGGATTTTACGTTTTTGACGGGAAAACAAAATTTTATGTTTTTTGCGAGAAAACGGGATTTTACGTTTTTTTGCGGGAAAACGGGATTTGATTTTTTTTTGCGGGAAAACGAGATTTGACGTTTTGACGTAAAACAGGATTTTACGTTTTGACGGAAAACGGGATTTTACGTTTTTGACGAAAAAATAGAAATTTTTTTTTTGCGGGAAATCCCGTTTTTCGTTTTTGGCGGGAAAATGAGATTTTACGTTTTTGACGGGAAAACGGGATTTTACGTTTTTTTGCGGGAAAACAGGATTTTACGTTTTTTGCGGGAAAACTGGATTTTATATTTATTATTAATTATTATTTATATTTATTATTTATTAATGATTAATGAATAATTATTATTTAATAATTATTATTTATTATTTATTAATTG
>PKMM01041060.1:607004-626302 GCA_002933915.1 Eutrema heterophyllum
TTTATTTATATTTATATTTATATTTATATTTATATTTTTATTTTTATTTAACGTCATATAACGTCTGGTTGACGGATGAACTGTTTTGCGGATGATTTTGGAGAAGAAGGAATTGATTTACATTTTTTTGAGGTGAAGATTATTCTTTTTACAAAAATAAAAATTACGGATTTTTGGCAGAAAACTCTTTTTTTAACGTCGGAATTCTTTCTGCGAGAGCAGGAAAAGAGGAAAAAAAAAAATAGTTGTATGACTAATGAAGGTGCTCGTTGACGAAAAAAGAAAAAGAAAAAAGACTAATGAAGGTGCAGTTCTGAGACTGAGACAACATATACGTGATTTTGTGAATTTTGAAGATTATGACATTATTATTTTACAAAAAGTTAGATATTGAGTGTGGGTACTGTGAGATTTTTTTTTTTTTTTTTGGGTTCAGAAGCGGATGAGAAGTAAAACAGTTTTAAAGTTTAAAAAAAAAAGAAAACAACAATAACACCTTCCGCGAGTAACTCTTGGAATGGATAAGAGGGTTCAATAATAATTAGGCAAGAAAAAGTTAATCGCCGTTGCCGGAGATCAAACTGGGTGACATACGAAAAAACTTACCACTATACTACAATGACTTTGTTGGTATATTATATACTAATAAAACATTAATATGAAATTAATAAGTATTAAATCATCAATTACAACTCATGTTCAAAAAATCGGCCGTCTAGCTGCTTAGGACGCGGAGCCACCTAGATTTATAGGTAATCGGATCAATAAATCGGGTGTCAACTTAATCTTTGCTTAGACCGATTAAATCTCGCTTAGGCCGATTAATTCTTTTTTAGCCCAGTGATTTTTTTTTAAAAAATTTTAAAAAAAAATTAGTTGGGTTTAAAATTTGATTAGTCCAAGTTATGTTCATATTTTTAATAAAAATCATAATGTATTAGACATAATATTTGTTTTCATGTGTTTTATGCAATCTTGAACATAATATTTTATCAAAATTATAAATTATAATGGATTAACATGAATATTTTAAAAGATATTAAAAAGATCAAAAATTAATCTTCAATTAATCTCTAATTAATCCCTGATTGATCTCCAATTTTTTCGTTAATCGCTAGATCCACTTCAACCGCCGCCTGTCTAGCGTCTAGCAAAATTTTAAAGATTGGTTACAACACCATTAACGACAGCAACCAGCTTTTATTTCCTGCGTTTAGAGATAAATGGTTTCTTTCGTTTAGCATTTAAGGGAAATAGAAAAAGGTTATGTTTTAAATTTGTCTGAAAAATCATAACGATTAATCATTGCTTTTATTTTACATATAACTTTCATAAAAATCCGTGAGATGAGAAGTTTAAAAGTACGTACTAGTTTTCCTTACCTTTTTAGTTTACTAAATTGTCGTTTTTCTTCAAAATCTATTGAAATTACAAAATAGTACCATTTTTAGTGATAAAAGTTTTAGATTATTAAGCGTATTGTAACACCAATTGGATGATAATAGTAGTTTGGCTTTTAGGCCAAAATATTGACTTTATGAAAAATATGTTTTGCTTTTGTTTATTACGTCCATGTTACCTTGCTAACTCTCTATTCTTTCCTTAACTTTTTAACTGTAAACTCACACAACTATGTTTTCCCTCATTTTACCTACAAACTTACAAAAATGTTAGTATATGTCTTAAAAATTACTCCATAGACTTTTTGGTTCTAGTTAATTGTTCGATATGGACATTATCCGATGCAAGTATTTAATACAGTAATGTTAAAAATAAAAAGGTATTTAATACAGTAGGGGGTGATTCAAATTCAAATATCATGGAGAGGAAAAGGAAAACAAATAAACAAGAGGGGTATTATCGTAATTCCGAGAATGCATGGGCCCATCCGCCTGACTTTTTAAAGAAAAATATCAGTCAACCATTCAGATTCACGTCGATCGCGTGTGTACATTACACAAAATTAAAATTACCAAGTGTGGCCCTCGTTTTCTTCTTCTTTTAACTATTTAAAAGCATAAAGATCGGATTCCAATACAAATTACTACCTAAAAAATGTTTCTAAGCATTTAACCAAAAGTATATTTTTCCTTTTTTTTTATCAACCAAAAATATTCAATCCATTTTTTTTGTTCGATTTTCGGTGTATACGTTAGAATTCCATTTCGGAAATATACAAGGACCAACACTAATATATAAAGGATATGAGTCAATCTATTCATTGTCAATTGGTTTTGAGTTGAAAGCCTATATAACTTAATAGCCATGAG
Organism: Eutrema heterophyllum; assembly: GCA_002933915.1. NCBI lineage: Eukaryota > Viridiplantae > Streptophyta > Magnoliopsida > Brassicales > Brassicaceae > Eutrema > Eutrema heterophyllum. The sequence continues at coordinate 609,275 of PKMM01041060.1, forward strand.
CGTTCGGATATCCGATCGGATCCGGTTCAGATTATTCGGGTTTTTGGGTTTTCAGGTTTATGATTTAGAATCCATTCGGGTATTTTAGAATTTCGATTCGGGTTCGGTTCCATTGGGGCTTGGTTCGGTTTCGGGTATCCGAAGAATCATAAAAATAAAATGAAAATTGGTTAAATTTGAATAAAATTGGGTAAATTTAAATAAAATTTGGTCAAAAACAAATATAACTAAAAACTTCGTATATCTTGGTTATTTTGGGTCTCTCAGTCATTTTAGTATAAAAATAACTCATATTTTCGGATTTATAATTGTAATTTTGGGTTATCAAGTCTAAATATAATTAATATGTTGGGTATATAATTGTATTTCGGATATCCATTCGGTTTTCGGTTTGGTTCGGGTTCGGTTCCTCTTTTTCGGTTCGGATTCGGTTTGGTTATTCGGATCCGGATAATATTTCCATGGCTATAACTTAACAATATAAAATCTAAATATTGAATGGTAATCAGTTGGTTTTATGCAACCTGAGAGTATTCTTTTCAAATTATGTTTTTTTAGTAAACACATCACTGGTTTACAAGATTAACAAGAAAATAGAGTTTTGATAAACACACCATTAAAGACAAAAAACCTCTGGGTAAAAAGAAAAAACCAAAACTTTTGGTATCCATGCTTGTTTATTTATAAAAAAAAAAAGAAGAGAGAAACCGCTCAGTTTCCATTGTGCAAATGGTTGTAGTACAAAATCCACGTGGCGGGTTATCATTGGCAATATCGATAGGAAGGCGGTCGCTATCGTCCCTCCCTTCCCTACTCTGCTTTTCCCTCTTTCTCTTACTCCTACTCTGTCTTTCTTCCTCAGACACAAAAATAAAACCCTAATTTCTCTACTCGATTTCTCTCTTATTCCCCCCCCCCCCTCTCAATCCTCCGAACATGCACCAACTCCCGTTTCGAGGATCGTGAAACTCGAGGCGGTGATTCTGTTCTAATAATCTAGCGAGAAGGAAAAAAAGAAGAAGAATGCTGGAAGCTGCCGATAACTCAAACGTCCTCACTGGAGGATTCTCTCAGCTACAGAGTTGCTTCGTAGATTGCAGTAGCGAGGAGGAACTAACGGTGCTGCCACGTCATACCAAAGTGGTCGTTACCGGAAACAACCGTACGAAATCTGTCCTCGTCGGTCTTCAAGGTGTCGTTAAGAAAGCTGTCGGACTCGGCGGTTGGCATTGGCTGGTGAGAAAACCAGCTTCGCTATATATTTTTTATTTTTTTTAAAAAACTGGGTTTTTGTCTTATTAGATATTTGTGTTCTTCCCCTTTTCATTTCGCTCGAGAGGAGTATCTGAAAATTGTTGAAAGAGAAGAGTAGATTTGAGCTTTAATCCAGAATCCTTTGAATCATGAAGCTCAATAATGCACCAAATCAATGGTACTCCGATGTTGCCGAATCAACGCAACAAAAAGCAAAAGATTGATTGTCCTTAAAATACCAACTTTATTCTAAATTGCATCATAACGATCTGCACTTTTTATATTTATTTAGCTTTTTTTTTTCTCATCAAATTTCTTGTGAATCCTTATCCCTTTTTCATCTTTGTGGGTTCAAGCTGGCTTTTAGATGTGTTTTACTTGCACTAATTTAATACTATAAATTAGGGTTTTGTTCTTTTTTTTTTCTTTCTTTCAGATGGGTCATTTTCATCCACTACCGAATTTTTCTCCTTTGGTTGAGTTACTTTTATAGACGTTCTCAATTTCATTAGGCTGCTTAGTTTTTTATATTATAAATTCCTTTCTTTGATCATATATTACTCACTTCACCATTTCTCTAGCTTTACATTATAATTAATACGATTTCTTTTTTTGAAAGAAAATTAATACGATTTCTTCATAACCCAACGCATATATTTTACTAATATCGATATCAAATTCCACCAGTTCTTGTCTCCCGGCATTCCCATTTCTCAAAAAAGTCCCTAACTTTTACTTGTTTACTGACTTGCAATTTTTTTTATTCTAATCCTCATCCTTTTAATTTTCAGGTTTTGACAAATGGAATAGAAGTGAAGTTGCAGAGGAATGCGCTTAGTGTCATTGAAGCTCCTACAGGGAACGAAGAAGACGATGATATTGAAGTCCAGCATACGCAGTGGAATACCTCAGATATGAGTAAGTTTGGTTCCTTGTCGAAACTCTGTAATATTTTCTCAAGTATCAACTCTCCAATGTTCTTTGATTGACTTTTGCAGCATCTGAGGACACGTTGCAGCCTCATAAGTCGAAGCAAAGAGGACACAGATCAGCGCGGTTATCTCATAAGACAATGTGTAAGGCCTTATCTTGTGACTCACACTTAAAAAGCTCGAGTTTGGCTCCTCGTGGGAACATGGTAATGCCTCGGACTTGTTACTGGTGGATTTTCATTTCAATGTTTTGGGTTACTGATGAGGAAAACATGGCTTGAACGCAGAAGGTTGATCTTAGCAAACTGGATATGCCTGCATTACTGAGATATTGGCGACATTTTAACCTCGTGAGTGAAAAAAGAACATTCTATTTCTACTCTTTTAGTTACCGGTAATTGTGGAAGAGAGTTTTTGTTTTTTTTTTGTTTTTGACAACACGTGATTGATCTCTTTTTTTTTGTAAGGTGGATGCTCTTCCTAATCCATCAAAGGAGCAACTACTTGACATTGTTCAGAGACACTTCATATCTCAGGTAACATTCTTGTTGTTTGTTTAACAACTGAAATCAAAAGGGCCAAAAAGCTACAATATTTTTGTGAATTTTGTCCTCTCTCTGGTTTTACAGGAAATGGATGAGCTTCAGGTTATTGTGGGATTCGTTCAAGCTGCAAAAGGAATGAAGAAAGCTTGCAAGTGGAAATCAAAAGAATCCAGAAACACTGATCTTAACCGCAACAGCTAAATCTCCTTTAACAGACTAACAACAAACTGTCCTCCTCCTTTGGACCTTATGGAATCTGCGTGCGGGTCTCATGTCTTTAACCATTCCGTGGCTTAAAAAGTTGAGTATAGTAGTTAAGCTGTGTCTCTTTTGGTTAACAGTAGATGTTATCATTGCTTTCTCATGTATGTACATCAAGAACCAATGACCTAAAACAAAGAAACCCTCTAATCTCTAATTAAGCATCCATTATTTATCCAGTATATAGGTATTGCAAAAGGATCTGAGTTTATCTTTCTTTTTCTCTCAAAATCAATACTTTGTCAAATACAAATCAAAGCATCAATGCAAATGAGGTTAGTGTAACAACTGAATACTTGGAAAAATCTTTAAAAATGGAAGAAGATACAAAGTCATAATCATTCCGTACATAAAATAAATAAGCAAAAGAAACGTGAAAATAAAACCCGACCCGAATCTAAACCAAAGCTCCGGTTTTTAAGACCGGGTGGGGCAGAAAGTGATCAAATAGTTAGATCCGGAACAAGTGAATGTGCTTGTTGCGTCGTCGTAGGCGTAACTGTAAGCGCTAGGGCAAGCGTTCTTAAACATCGCCGAGTAATGCGTCGGAGAACAAGTTTGTGGCGTCGCGTGAGCACCGGTACAGCAGAATTCCGGCGAATTAAACGCCGCGCAAGCGCTCTTACACGCCGCGATAATTCCCGTGTGCGGATCCATGATCCGGAGCTCGCTAGGGCAAACCGTGTTGACGTCGGCGACGCAGCCTGCGTATTTGCAATCTCCGAAACCTCCTTGGGGTTTTATCCCCATCTCGACATTGTAACCGTCGACGAGGCTCACGTCGTAGAAATCCTTGCCGGAATCGCCTGATCCGACGGTGAATTCGGCGAGAGTGGTTGGAGGAACTCCGCCGCCGATACATTTGAGGACGCCGCCGCAGTCTCCGGTGACGCAATTACCGTGTCCGGAGGAATCGAAGTTGCAGCCGGTACGAGCCCAAAACCGGCCTGACCATCCCGGGGGAGCGGTGAGCTGTACGGAAGCGCCTGGAGTCAAGGGAAATCCGCCGTCGCCGAGGGTGTTACTGTTTCCGGAGAGAATTCCGGGCCAGACGGTGTAAGGGCAACTGTTCTGCAAAGTGAATACGGTGGCGGAAACAGCAATGCCGCCTGCAATTTCAATACACAAACCAAAACAATAAAAAAAACTGTTAAGTACGACAAGAAAAAAACGAAATGATTCTGAGAATAGAAGTGCAGTCGACGACGAGGAACAAAAACATTTTCATCACGGGAGCTACAGAAGCAGTATTTGGAATTATGATCCTTTGAAAACATACGAAATGGTGTAGATTGTAATAGCGAAAAGAGAAAGAGAAAACATGTGCGAAACAGAGAAGAAACCAAAAACAGAGAGTGTTGTTGTTGTTACTTGTGATGAAGACGAAGAAGAGTATGAGAATACTGGAGAAATTCGCCATTTTTTTTTCTGTGATCTGGTTTTTGCGTTGATGTGATGTGGATGACGATGATTGTGATGATGAATGTCAGTTACTCGCACCGATCCTCTATTTATAAGTGCTGGTTCGAGGGTAATGCTATCATTTTCACATTTATAATAATTTTGGTGATTATTTACAGATTACTGTAAAAATAAAATAAAAGGAAATAACAGTCTTTTAGCCCATCTTCTTTGGCTCTGTGAATTTTTGTTTGCGACAATGGTTAATTTGCCATAAATATTTAAACTTGACGGTTGCAAGAAAATATCGTGGGGTCATAATTATTAAGGATTCGTGAAGATATTAAGTTGACAGGAATGTTGAAAGAGCATGCCCAATTAACATTGCCTGACATCTAATGCTAATATTATTTTCTTTTCAATCTAAAACCCAAAAAAATCAAAGAGACCGCACGTGTATTAACCATTTTCACACGTTCGCACGAAATCCCCGTTAAAGAAGAATCCACAACATCCCGCGCAAGTAGAAACTTGTCTTCCATCATCCCATATTCTCATCTCTTTATTTTATCCTTTTTTAATTTTTTTTATGTTTTCATCTTTTTTGCTGGTAAAGTTTTAACTTTTAATTTAAAAAATAATAATTTACTACTATTTTCTCCAGAAAAATACCATGAGATCGATCTTTACAACACGAAAATTGATGATAATTAAAACCCTGCCGTGCCGAAATGGTTTACTTGAGATAATACATTGCTTAGTGCCGTTTCATTAAAGGTGTCTTAAGTCTTAAATCAAGATGATTACATGGTTTTAAACATTTGATGTGCTCATGGCTGTAGCTTTATCTGACATTAATAGCTGTAGGATTTATGAAGTACAAGAACTGATTATAATTAAGTTTCTTCAAATGAGTTGATGAATCATGACAGTTAAAGTGTATCTATAGACATTGTTTTGTTTTGGGTTTCTCAAGTCTTTCCCAACCAAAAAGGTAAAGAAAGTTCAAAGTTGGTTTTATCTAAACTAACCTGATCTCACTTGCACCTACTCAGATAATTAAGGAGATAAGATGACACATGAACAAGCAAAGTCATGAAAATAAAACAGGAGATGGTCTGCTCTACCTGTAGCAGTTAAAGAAAATATCATATATCCAACAGACTTTTCTCTTTATCTCTCTCTCTCTCTCTCTATCTTTCATCACCTGGAAAAAGAAGGTGACATTCTTTTGGGACAAAGTGGGTTCTATGCTTCTTCCATCACCGACAAAGTTTGTTCAGTTGGAAACTTCCTTTACCGACAGAATCATAAGTTAAGAACACCCCTTTGACAACAACAAGGGTTAAATGACCTCTTTTGTTGTTTCTAACTGGATCGGATGTTTCTGACCATTGCTGCTATTCATTTGCAGACCGTGAACTTATGATCTGGATTCCGACCTGATTCAGTCTCGAGTTTTGAACTCTAGTATTAAAACGAGTCTGTGTTCTTGCCAAAAGATTTGTTGGTTCAGACTTCAAAAAATAGTGATCTCTACAACAACAATAACTTTCTTATCGTTTTATATGTGATAGTAAAAGAGTGAAACCACTTTATTTTCGGCTACATGATTGGTCAGTCCAACTATCTTGCGTGCAATGGCTCTTGCTGTCGAATTTTAGAAAGCAGCTGAGGACAATAGGATCATCAATGACCACTCAACCAAGAACTTGCCTCTGAAGATGAGATTAGAAGGAACATCATGTATATGGGTGAAATCACATCTCCTTGGATTTCACCCACATACCCATATTTTTGCTTTATAATACAAAAAGCCCAGATTTCTCAAACAATGACCTTTAATTCTTTATCATCATCATAAACTTATGAGATATTGTTATAAACCACAGAAACCATGTGAGAAATTTTACCATCATCAAAAGGCAAGCTCATGTATTCTTTTGCAAAAATCTTCGGCTATTTTCCAAACAAGTTCGATGTGAACAAAACGTTAAAAGCGTTAGAAACGCATAGTTGATCAGATCTAAAGCGCGAAGAAAGCGTTTGTGTCGTCATCGAGATAGATGGAATAAACAATGGAAAAGCCAGAAAATAGTAATTTGAAAAATTATATCACCAAAAATGGTATTTTTAAAATTCCTTCGGTTAATAATAGTATTAGATTCTTTTTCAAAGTTGTTTGTATTATTGCATATGTAATGGGCTAATGAGTTCATCAATCAATCCACACTTATTTTATGAATTATAAACAATTCAGATTCATGTTGAAATATTTGGTGCAATCGTTGTGCAATGAGACAATGATTAATGTGTCATAAAAATGTATAGATGATGTCATTTCATATTGGTATATGTTCAAATCTCACTCGACTGGGTCACAGTTGTCGCACTCGTCTTCTCCGTCTGCGTCGCAATCGTTTGCATCAAACACATCATCGACTCACTCGTCACGCTCGTCTGGGTCGCAGTCGTCAAGGTCTCATCCGCCGTCTCAGCAGTTGCAGCTGCAACCTCTACGCACTCGCGACGAAAGGTAATGGTCTAATGCTTTGATTCAATAAATGAGATCTATACACCATATTTGCATCTAAAAGCTGGTGTAGGATTTCTGATTCGGTTTGCATCTGAACAAGATATATGATGATTAAAATTTTACTCTCTATTGACATGTAGATGCAACAGTGGGCTAAATTTTTGGAACGGTGTCACCAAGCAATCAGCATAGTGATGGGGTTTGCATTGGTCTTTGCCCCACTGAAGTTTGTCATCAACGCTGCTAGACGCAATGTTGGTTCCCTCAATGTTGTTGCTGTTGTTAAATTGATCGTGAATATCCTAAAATATTTTGAAGTTAGTCTCGCCTATCCATTTTTTGGAACATCAATCGGATACGCTTCCCTCTATGTTTTGTCTGCAGCTCCTTTTTCAGCGGGTTTGGTTCTACTCATCGATATGATTTGCGTCTATGTTGGCTTTGCTACAGTAATTGTAGTGATATTTCATATATGGATGCCTTTGTTTTACGTTGGAGGGGCTATAATGATCACAATCCAATATGTTAGACTAGACTATACTACGGGAAAATGTTAATTTAATTCCCCAAGTATTTGTAATTGACATATTTATTCCTTAACTATTGAGTGCGCAATCTAAATCTTCAAGTTAACGTTGACTTTATAAATTTAGGTATGAGAAAAGTCAATGTTAACTAAAAAACGGAGACATTAACGTTGACTTTTTATGAGTCTAATTTTGCAAAATTAACGTAAATTTGAGGAATTAATTTGCCAACTTAATCTGCAAAATTGCAAAACTTGAGGAATTAAATTATCATTTCAAAAATATAGTATGTTTTTTAATAAAAATTAGTCTTCATTTTAATAATATACACATAAATTATTACGGTTTATTCATAATAATTTTCAAAATTGTCTTATAACATTTAAAACTATTTAATTTGATAAAAATCAAAACAACTATATAAGAACTTAACCGATAACTTTTTATAGTTACATAAAGTTTTTTTTTGTATTTTACGTTATTAATAAAGTAATCTTAGTTGATTCTTCGTTGTTCATGCGTGAAAGCTTAAATTTATTGGATTTTGCCACTATATGTTATAGACTTATAGATGTATATAGTGAGGCCCGATTCGTAGGGAAGACGGGATAGGCCATCGCCTAGGACCACCGATTTTTTTAAGAAAAATTATGGGCCACATTTTTTTATTTTATATTAATAGTTTTTATACCACAAAATTTAAAGTTCATGTTTTTCTTTAAAGTATGACTAGATTCTAAACTCGCGCATCCGCGCTGAATAAAGTTTTTAATAAGGGGTGTTTAGGCATTCACGCATGAACAATGGAAAATCAACTAAGATTACTTTATTAATAACGTAAAATAAAAATAAAATAAAAAACTTTTTTGTAACTATAAAAGGCTATCGGTTAAGTTCTTATTATATAGCTGTATATAGTTCTTTTGATTTTTATCAAATTAAACAATTTTAAATGTTACAACACAATTTGAAAATTATTATGAATAAACCGTAATAATTTATGTGTATATTATTAATAAAGACTAATTTTTTTTATTAAAAAGCATACTATATTTTGAAAATGATAATTTAATTCCTCAAGTTTTGCAATTTTGCATATTAATTCTCCAACTTTTAAGTTGGCAAATTAATTTTGCAAATTTACGTTGACTTTGCAAAATTTACGTCTCCGTTTTTTTAGTTAACGTTGACTTTTCTCATACTAATTGCAAATATTTGGAGAATTAAATGAGCATTTTCCCACTCTACTATGGATCTAATTTATAGAAAAATACTAAAGATATAAATTGAAATATGCTAAAGTATATCTTTGGACTTATGTTGTTTTTTTGACCAGTGGTGATTACTCTTCCAACTTATGGTAAAAGATTCTTCCTCATCCGATCTCACTTCCTCTGAAGCTTTTCTCACTTGAGAACTGAAGGAAGTAGTTTCATTGCAAACCAAGGTGGTCAAAGACTCCTTCATGGTCCAAATCCGATGTCTCAAGGAGTGAAGAAACACAATTATGCCAAGTCTTCTATGCACACGGATTGAAGAAACACACATATGTCAAGTTTTATATGCATTCATCATAAGAGTCGTTATGCCTGAAATAGAATACAATCCTGCTTACAAGGTACATGGACCTTTTTTTTTCCTTTGTATTGGGATGTTAATCCCATTCAATATAAACGATTCCCTTGTAATTTCTAAATATATTCATCATATCATTCAAATTCATGAATGTTACCAACTTTGTGTCGGAAAAAAAAGAGGCTTAAAACCCTGCCGTGCCGAAATGGTTTACTTGAGATAATACATTGCTTAGTGCCCTTTCATTAATGGATCAACGTTAAATAACCAGAATTCTATTAGTCTTAAGTCTTAAATCAAGATGATTACATGGTTTTAAACATTTGATGTGCTCATGGCTGTAGCTTTATCTGACATTAATAGCTGTAGGGTTTATGTACAAGAACTGATTATAAGTTTCTTCAAATGGGTCGATGAATTATGACAGTTAAAATGTTTTTATAGACATTGTTTTGTTTTGGGTTTCTCAAGTCTTTCCCAACCAAAAAGGTAAAGAAAGTTCAAAGTTGGTTCTATCTAAACTAACCTGATCTCACTTGCACCTACTCAGATAATTAAGGAGATAAGATGACACATGAACAAGCAAAGTCATGAAAAGAAAACAGGAGATGGTATGCTCTACCTGTAGCAGTTAAAGAAAATATCATATATCAAACAGACTTTTCTCTTTATCTCTCTCTCTCTCTCTCTCTATCTTTCATCACCTGGAAAAAGAAGGTGACATTCTTTTGGGACAAAGTGGGTTCTATGCTTCTTCCATTACCGAAAAAGTTTGTTCAGTTGGAAACTTCCTTTACCGACTGAATCATAAGTTAAGAACACCCCTTTGACAACAACATGCAAGGGTTAAATGACCTCTTATGTTGTTTCTAACTCATTGAACACAAGAGTTTCACAATTACAAAATTATGTTGCTCGATATGACAGTTTAGGAGGCGAATTGTTAACAGTAGCTTTTGCAAGACAGTACAGACAACTTGACACAACCAAAATGCAATTAAGGTATAAGTTAAATGAATATGTGAGTTTCAAGAAAACAACATGGAATACAATTGATAAGTAATTATATAGTTCAGAGAATTAAGAATGAAAAAGGCAGCATAGAAATATATTTCTGTCTATATAAATTCTTAATATTATTTCTTTGTATGCAACACTGCAAATGAGATGAGTGCAACAACTGAATACTGGAAAATATCTTTTTTAAAATGGAAGAAGATATTCATCTTTCTGTAGGTAACAAGCAAAAGAAACGTGAGAGAGTAACCCGACCCAAATCTAAACCGGAGCTCCGGTTATTAAGAACGGGTGGGGCAGAAAGTGATCAAGTAGTTAGATCCAGAACAAGCGAAAGTGCTTGTTGCGTCGTCATAAGCGTAGCTATATGCGCTAGGGCAAGCGTTCTTGAACATCGCCGAGTACTGCGTCGGAGAACAAGTTAGCGGCGTCGAGTGAGCTCCGGTACAGCAGAATTCCGGCGAATTAAACGCCGCGCAGGCGCTCTTGCACGCAGCGACATTGTTCTGCGGATCCTTGACCCGAAGCTCGTCAGGGCAAATCGCGTTGAGGTCGGTGACGCAGCCTGCGTATTTGCAATCTCCGGAACCTCCTTGGGGTTTTATCCCCATCTCGACATTGTAACCCGACGAGGCTCACGTCGTAGAAATCCATGCCGGAATCGCCTGATCCGACTGTGAATTCGGCCAGAGTGGCTGGAGGAACTCCGCCGCCGATACATTTTAAAACGTTTCTGAGGATCTGAGCAAAGGGAGCTAAGCTAAAGAAACAGTATTGGAATTATTATCCCTTAAAATTAGAAGACACAGAGGAGATGATGTAAACTGTGATAGCGGAATGAGAGAGATAAGACTTAAGTGAAACAGAGAAGAAACAGAGTGTGTTTGTTGTTACTTGTGATGAACACGAAGAAGAGTATGTGAACACTGGAGAAATTCGACATCTTTTGGATTGGGTTTTTGTGCTTGTGTGATGTGAATGATGATGATTGAGATGATGAATGTTACCGTCTTACCGATCCACTATTTATAAGTGCTGGTCCACTGGTCCGAGGTAGTGTTATAGTTTTTAATCAATCATATTTTTTTGTTTTCTTGGTAAATATTTTTAGTTTACGGAAAAAATGTTAAATGGGACTGAAACACCTTTGTGCCGACAGTTAGCCCATCTTCTTTAGCTCTGTGAATTTAATAGTATAAATAATTTTTTTAAAATTGCTCTAAATTTGAGGAAACCTAGCTAAGAGATCAAGGACAAGGTGATGTACCCGGGTACAGCTCACCGCACCTCCGGATTCCCACTACAACAAGTTCATCATTTGCACAATCAGAGATGCTCTCATTATATTTATGGTGCCATCGATCCACCCTTCATTTCCCTTCAACCGATTACACAAGAGAGAGCGAAAGCCAATTTGTGCAATCCACATCCAAATCCTATAATTAAGCCTCGCTTGAGTCTTATATCACTAACTCACTAAGGCTCATGGCTGATATACAACAATAACTTAGGGTTCATGAGATCTGATATGATATGTGATCCGCGAGTATGAGATTCAAATAGATGTGTTTTATTGTGGTTTGCCACAAAGAGCTTGACACAACCACAAAGCGATTAAGACATAAGTCAGATGGATATGTGAGTTTCAATGAAAATAACAGCAATTAACAGTGAAAACGGCAGCCCACATAAATTCTTGATATGAATTTATTCAAATCGGCTACAACTGATTACTTAGGAAAAATCATAAAAGTGGAAGAAGATATTCATCTTTCCGTACATAGCAAGCAAAAGAAACGCAGAGAGAGAAACCCGACCCGAATCTATCGGTTTTAAGAACGGATGGGGCAGAAAGTGATCAAGTAGCTAGCTCCGGAACAAGTGAAGGTGCTTGTTGCGTCGTCATAAGCGTAGCTATAGGCGCTAGGGCAAGCTTTCTTGAACGTCATCGAGTAATTCGTCGGAGGACAAGTTTCCGGCTTCCAGTGAGCTCCGCTGCAGCAATATTCCTCCTTGTTGAACGCCGCGCAGGCGCTCTTGCACGCCACGACCTTGTTCTGCGGATCCTTGACCCGAAGCTCGTCAGGGCAAATCGAGTTGAGGTCGGTGACGCAGCCTGCGTATTTGCAATCACCGGATCCTCCTTGAGGTTTTATCCCCAGCTTCACATTGTAACCGTCGACGAGGCTCACGTCGTAGAAATCCCTGTCTCCAACGGTGAATTCAGCCAGAGTGACTGGCGGAACTCCGCCGGCGCCGGAACATTTTAGGACGCCGCCGCAGTCTCCGGTGACGCATATACCGTGGCCGGTGGAGTCGAAGTTGCAGCCGGTACGAGCCCAGAACCGGCCAGTCCATCCCGGAGGTGCGGTGAGCTGTACGGAAGCGTCAGTAGTCAATTGAAATCCCCTCGCCGAGGGCGTTTCCGGTGAGAATTCCGGGCCAGACGGTGTAAGGGCAAAGGTTCTCCAAAGTGAAGATGGTGGCGGAAACAGCAACGCCGCCTGCAATTTCAAAACACAAACCAAATTCATCACACACAAAAAAAAACAAACAATTTTGAAAATTATTGTGCAATATGCTGTGGTGGAAGACGATGAATAAAAAAAGAACAAAATCATCAAAAGAAGATTAAGAAACAGTATCGGAATTATTCTCGTTTCTAAATACAGGAGAAAATGTCGTTATTTACTTCGAATCCTCTTTTTTTCTAATTGTTGTAAAACCCTTTGATATTTTGATTTTTTTTTAATAAAGTATCATTCAGCCTTAAAAAACAAAAAATAGCGGAGAAAATGTAGAATGTAATAGCGAAAGGAGAAAGAATGTTCGAAACAGGATATCTTCTATCCGAAACACAAGAGATCGATCATACGACGATGCAATGGTCAGGTGGTTCGAAACAAGACCTCCATAGCCACCTCAACCAGGCTAATGTATAATTGGGTTTTCCCTTGTCAAATTTAAGTTCAATCGATAGCTCTACTTCTCAAAATTAAATGTAGCATCTATTGCAAACAATGTTTTTTTTGGTTTGAATTAATTTTACATTCAATTCAAAAAAGAAAGGAGAAAGATAAAACATAAGTGAAAGTGAAACAGAGTGTGTTTGTAGTTACTTGTGATGAACACGAATAAGAGAACGTGAAAACTGGAGAAATTTGGCATTCTTTTAAATTGTTTTTCTTTGTGTGTTTGTGATGTCGATGATGAATATCAGTGGCACCGATCCCATATTTATAAGTGCAGGTTCGAGGTAGTGACGTTGTGTTTTTTGTTTTTGTTTTCGTCATCTCTAGTGACGTACGTAGTGTCATCATTTTTATGTTTTTTGGTTTTCTTTGTAAATATTTGTAGTTTAAAGAAAGGNNNGGGGGAAGTTAAAAGGGAATACAAATATTTCTGATGACTCTTAGCCCATTTTCTTTTAGCTCTGTGAATTTTATTTGCCTTGGTTTTTCTCTTCCGTAATTTACTTGCTATCTCAAAATGGTAAAACAATTGCTATAAACTCGAGGGGATCCTAACCTTAGACTCGGTTTTGACATAGCCATTGATGCACACTGAAATTTTAGGGTTCATGAAATGTTATGTGATGTGTGATCCGGGAGTATAAGATTCGGATAATAAATGTGTTCTATTGTGATATGCGAGTATGGGATCCGTATAGATGTAAAATTTAACTGTGATCGACGAATAAGAGTTCCGGATAAATCTTTTTAATATTATTTAAAAAAACATTTTTGAAAATGAACTTTGTTTTTTTAAGTTATTACGAAATGTCATCACAAATAACGAATGATAATTGAAATAGGAAAAAAATATAATAGTCTTTTAAAATTAGTGATGAGAATATGGAAATTGTTCATTTTGCATTAAAAAGATTATTTCTAATTAAGTTAAGTCTTTTAAAATTTGTGATGAGAATATGGAAATTGTTCATTTTGTATTAAAAAAGATTATTTCTAATTAAGTTAAGAAATTGAATTGGGTTTACTTGAGAATTTATTGTTGGTTTAAATCCTAGATTCTAGCTAAATTTACCCATTTCCTTTTTAATAATATGCATCCAAAATCAAGACTTTCAGAAGGCTAAACTTTGATGGAACAACTTTAGAGCCTAGGGAAAACAAGTGTGTGGACGTTTTGTATGGGCTTTGCATTTTAGTTTACAATCAAGCATTTGAAAGTTGTTATTTTATATAACCATTTATGTAAAGTTCAATGATGTGATGGTTAACATCTCTATAATATTATTTGAAAAGACATTTTTGAAAATGAATTTTGTTTTGTAAGTTACTAGGATTTATCCCGCGTTATATAGCGCAGACTAATTTTTTATTTAAATTTGTTTTGACATGTTCTGAATTTGATAATATGTCTGACTAATGATTATAGATAGTGTTGTCAAACCGGACTAACCAGTTTACCTAACCTATTTTACGGTGAACTAAAATATAAACTTAAATTTACACGTACTCAAATAAAAATATAACAAACTATAGTTAACTTTATAAGAAATTCATATTATTTAGTAAATTGAGTATTCCATCTATCTTTAAAACTAAAAACTAATATTGACTTGCGAGACCCGCTTTTGTGGGTATTTGAAATTAGAATCATAATTCGTCCATGACGGGCTAACCCGCTTACTTAATCCATTTTGCGGTGGACTAAAATATTATTCGGGATAACCCGCAAATAACTACAATATTGAATCATCAACTCTAATATGCATTGGTTAATGACTATGCGTTTTGTGGTCATTCCACGAACTCTTAGAAAATCAATTTTATTGTGCCTAACTCTTTATAAAAATAGTAAAATATTTTTCAACTTTTGTTTTGATATATATTTAAATAAGATAATATAAATTATAGTGAAAAATATTATAAAATATCGAATAGATTTTTTTCTTTGAATATATGTGGATTGATTAATATCGTAATAATTAATAAATTTAAATAGTAGATACCCTCATTAATGGAAAACAAATACTTCTCATATTCTTTTCAATCATTTTAAAAGAAAATTATATCCTTCTTTATTTCAATTATCTTTTTTTATTTGTAATGGCATAATATGTAATATCTTACAAAATAAAGTTCATTTTCCTAAACGTCTTCTTAAATAATATTATAGAGATTACATGAAATGACATTACAAATAATAAAGAATAATTGAAATAGGAAAGTATATAAAAGTCTTTTAAAATTAGTGATGAGAATATGAAAATTATTCATTTTGCATTAAAAAGATTATTTCTAATTAAATTAAGAAACCGAATTCGGTTTACTGGAGAATTTATTGTTGGTTTAAATCCTAGATTCTAGCTAAACATACCCATTTCCTTTTTAATAAGCATATGCTTACATTATTAAGTAATATTATTATTTAAGAAGTTATTTAGGAAAATGAATTTTATTTTTTAAGTTATTACATATTATATCATTCAAATAACAAAAGATAATTGAAATAAGATATTATATATCTGTCTTTTAAAATTATGGAAAAGAATTTGGAAAGTATTTGTTTTCCATTAAATATGTTATTTATTATTTAGTTTCTTAATTATTACTATATTAAAAATATCATATATTTTAAAATAATAGCAATCCATTTATATTCAAAAAAAAAAATTATTCGAGACCTTGCAATATTTTTCACTATAATTTATTTTATTTTATTTGAATATATATCAAAACAAAAGTTGAAAAATATTTTTCTAATTTTATAAAAAGTTAGACACGAGAAAATTAATTTTTGTAAGAGTTCGTGGACTGACCACAAAAATCAGAATCATTAAATGCTGCATATTAAAATTATGTTTTCAAGATTATAGTTTTTTACGGGTTAGCAAAAATAATATTTTAGTTCAATGCAAAACATGCTAGGACTTACCCCGCGAATTAAGTAGAACCGGGAAGGCGGGAAGTGGGTCCAGAAGTAACTTAGAAACAAGTTCATATATTAAAACCAACTTTGTGTGATAAAAAGTAATTAGCTTAACTAATAAAAATTGTTTTACTAGAAATCGCTTAAACAATTTTTACAGATTTGTTTAATCAGAATTACACCATATTACAATGAATCGACAACTAAATTTTCACTTATAAAGAGTAGTTGTGCCACTATGTGTAATATCACTCGTACACCATACTACAATGAGTCGACACTGACCAATTTTTAATCTACCAAATTTTCATGTATAAGTAGTTGTGCCACTCTGTGTAATCACTCACCAAGAATCTAATTCTTCTTAGCTTCTTGATACACACTTCAAAAACGGCTAACCTAATTCTGAAACCAGTCAGTGAATATATATTGCAAAACTTTTTCAAGTTGTCAATGTACGCTTTACTTTCTCCGGATTTTTCATATATTTTTGATATAAACTTGATCTCCATGGTCAAGTCTTCGTGCTCCATTCTGATTACGCCATGTTATCCTTGACCGATACAAATCTTCCGCGTAACAGTGTCCTTGTGTTACACTGAAGCTTCGTGTTCAAGCTCCAAAACCATGGAGCTAACAGTTTTCAACTTATATCATGTTCTTCATGTTGTAGGGCACAAAGATTACGATGTGCTTTGGTTCGAAGGAGATAATTTGAAACTAGCAAATCTAATTAACAACGGAGGAGAGAAGCAAAAACTTGGCAGCGTGCTTTGTGACTTGAGAGTAGCCTATATGGTAAATCTCCCCAAATGCATCTTTGGGACATCTTAATCGAGGAAGAAACAATGCTGCATAACTGATGTTAAAGAAAGCTCATGCTTTTTAATACCGTCGAAATGGCTATTAACTTTCTTTATCATCCTTGTACAAATTAATAAACTGAGCTATATGTTTTTTTTTTTTTTTAAGACTTTATCGATTTGACGGTTAAAATAAAACATTGTGGGTCATTGTTACGGATTCAATAATGGTGAAATAGCATCAAAGACCCAGAACTAGTGGGGGGGGGGGGGGGGGGGGGG
>PKMM01041060.1:626307-828925 GCA_002933915.1 Eutrema heterophyllum
GGGGGGGGGGGGGGGGGGACATCCCATCAAGGTAGAACAGGCCAACAGGGGAATGGGTCGAGAAGACTGACTTAGACTTAAAACCAAGAAGATGACTTAAAACCAACTTTGTGTGGGAGAAAATCAGAAAAGATTAATTGGCTTAACTAAAACCTGCCGTGAATGACGATGGGTTTTCTTGAACTTGTACATCGCTTAGGGCCCTTTCATTAATGGGTCAATGTTAAATTAGTCTCCTTAACTCAAGACTTGCATTGCCCACACGGTTTCAAACATTTTATGCTTCTTCAAGTGGGTTTAATGAATTATGACAATCAAAATGTATCTATAGACATTGTTTTGTTTTGGGTTTCTAAAGTCTTTCCCAACCAAAAAGATAGAGAAAAGTTCAAAGTTGGAATTATCAAACTAACCTGATCTCACTTGCAACTACTCAGATAAGATGACATGTGAACAAGCAAAGGCATGTAAAGAAAACAGGAGGTGGTATGCTCTATCTGAAATAATGATCCTTTTAGGACAAAGTGTGTTCTACGCTTCTTCCATCACCGACAAAGTTTTTGCTCAGATGGAAACTTCCTTTACCGACTGAATCACAAGTTATATAGAACACCTTTTGACAACAACAAGGCTAATGACATGTTGTTTCTAAATCAATTAACACAAATTTTAGTGCCACAGTTACAAAAGTTCTGTTGCTCGATGTACGGTTTGGAACGGCGAAATCTTAACAGTGGAATTTGCAAGACACAAACAGCTTGACTCAACCAAAATGCAATTAAGATAATAGTCAAATGAATAAAAAAAAAGGCATCCCAGGAATCTTTTCTGCCAGTAAATTCTTGATATTATTTCTTTGTACGCAAAGAAAGAATTGTATGTACAACAGAGTTAATGGGTTTTTGCTTCTTTACTAGAATCTCCTCTACAACAGCCAATAGATGGCGAGGGTCGGAACTTGTAATAAGTAGCAAAAGATAAATATGTGAAGCTTAGACCAACATATACTTTGAAACTGCTATGTGAATACAAGGTCAGATAAATAAATAGTGCTGTCAAAGATATTACCACTGAAAAAGTTGCAATGCACTTCAGAATAGAGAGTTCTTCTTCCGGTCTTTGATTGGGGAACTGCCCCTGAGCACTGAAATCGGATAGCAGTTTGTCCTTCAACTGAAATGAATCCATTAACCAAGCTGAAGATTCTGCCTCGTTTGCTGGGATCTCATTTAGTGGAACTCGCCGAACGTGGATATGGACTTCTGAAGGATCAGTCCCGAATACATTGTCCATGAAAGATGGGCAGCGAGGCTTATATGCGATAGTCAAATCATATACTGCATTTCAAGAAGATAACACGTAAGAACTGAGGAATTCTGGGTTTAATAAAAGGATATGCATAGTTCAGGTAGTTGTGGATATGGGGTCATTGGACAAATAGAAGATATGCAGGCCATCGTAATTTCGTCAAAACCATCAGAGTTTGCAGAAAATGTGGCGTGAGATACTACTATATACAAGTGAACATACACAAACATTTTCATCAAAATTTCGTAGACCATACCAGCATCCAAAGAGTGATGTAGAGCTTCTAAGCAAACGCCAAAACCCCTTGTTTTTGGTAGAAGTACATTTGATAATGCCGGAAGACCAACTTCAGTTGCAAACTGTTGACTTCTCTTGCATTTCTCTTCACTGCATATCAAAATAAGGGAGGTCTAAGAAACTACGAAAGAAGATAAACTAAGATTTCACACATTCCTGCAATACTACTTAGCAGGCAACTCCTGAAAATGAGGGTGGCTGGTTTATCATATATGCAAGACACATGCTCAATGGTGTTAAATATCCTACCAAGGAGAAACTGACAGTTATCTTAAGCGATACAGATTAACTAAGAATTAGCTTATGTATACATATCTAGTGCAGTTAAACATACTTTGGAACTCATTCATAATGTAGGTTATATGTAAAATCAGACAAGGGAACATATAGTACGTGAAATCGGTTCCTTCTGGGAATAGAGCGAGCCATAAGGGTTCTCGAGGATCCTTAAAAGTTGAAAGCATTTGAAGCATAACAGGTTCGTCCACCTCTCGCTTCCTCTCCACTGGGATAAACTCAAGAATATGAAATCCCCAGCCAAAGATAGGTAATCTCATCAAGCTGCTCTTGAGCACGTATTTGATGTAGCCAAGACACCCTTTCCTCAAGGCTATGTT
This sequence comes from Eutrema heterophyllum, assembly GCA_002933915.1. NCBI lineage: Eukaryota > Viridiplantae > Streptophyta > Magnoliopsida > Brassicales > Brassicaceae > Eutrema > Eutrema heterophyllum. Next base: position 628,530 of record PKMM01041060.1, read on the forward strand.
CCACAAATACATCCAATCCACCTCTGTCCTGTGATTTGCGATTAGCAAAACACGTTTCTCCACCGGAATGCTGTCTCCAGAGAACACCACTGTTGTCCCGTTAACCGTTTCAAACAGATAAGGCCACAAAGCTAACCAGTGAGCAAAGATGAACGATATAACTTTCCTAGATTGGTGCACACTCAGAAGCCGTAGACCTAGAGCAAATATTGGTGCAAAGTAGACGAGGAACATAAAAGCAGTAGACAGGAACACCAGTAAGATCATGAGACCCCTCAGAATCCTAAGCGGAGTCAAGGGGCGGTTCTTTAAGTTATCAGAATTCAGGTCCCCGCAAACTTCCATCTTTTCCAGATAAACCTCAAGAGTCAAAGGCAAACTGCAGCAATGAGAATCAAATATTATTCAGTGCCACCTAAAGCTCCCCACAAAGATTAATTTGCAGACAAGAGACTAGAAAACCAATGCAATAGCCTCTTTATATGCAATTCTAGTACAGCCCACAATGTTAATTCTAAGCAGCTGAGATCCTACAACATCACATAGATTCTCCACTTTAGAAGATCATGTGCAGAGTTTAGACCGAAACAATTTCATCTAGCAACGACCCGGAAGACATAGAGATCCCTAATCAAACCCTGAGAGAAAAAAGTTTGGTACTTTGCTTCAACACATCCATGGGTAAAATATATCAACCCAAAACTTGTAATTTTATATGTAACTTGCAAAAAGAAAAAGAAAAATGCAAATCCGAATCTCAGGAACATGAATTAGTCTCTAAACCAGCGAATAATGATGAACAAAATGGTTTTCTTGGACATACTTAGTAGCTACGAGCGAATTCAATTGCCTATTATCATCAGTATTCCAAAACAAACACGCAGAAATCACGGAAAAAAACATCCCCAAATTGGGAAAGACTTGTGAATACCGCAACTAAAAATCAGATCCCACGTGATGTAACATCAGAGACAGGGCAAGAGAAACACTTCTTTCGCGCATCCCGAAAAAAATCTAGCACGAGGAAGACGACGAAGAAAGAGCGAATAAAGTACCTGGAGAAGCTAAGGAGCGGAAGCAGTTGGTGAAGAGGAAGAAGATAAAACGTTATATGGAACAGAGGAATGCGAATCTCAACGTAAGTTTCTGATAAGGATCCGTTCCGGGTCGGATCTAATGAAGACGGTCCATATGATCAGAGACGGTAGGGTGTATCGTAATTCAGCAATATGATTGGCGGAATACGGAAAAGGTCAAAGCCGTCGCGAAGACAAATCCCACAAAAGCTGACATTTGCGACCCGATAAAATTCTCCTGGCGTTGTTACACTTCGAATGGAAACTCAAACGTGAAGCAAACTCTAAAACACAATATTTTTCTCACTTAATATTAGTTGTACCAAACAAAAGGAAAAAGAAAATCACGCTTTTTTCATAATCTATTTAATTATTATAGATCTAAATTTTGGATCTAAGATTTTCTTTTTTTATACGAGTTATATTGAGATCAGAAGCTTTTCATTATTTTATGGAGAAAATAAAGTTCATTTTTTTTTTTGGTCTAAAAAATAAAGTTCATTTTCATCTTTGATCAATTTAACGGGTAGCTTAAAGCCTTAAACATACATGCGTTGGCAAACACAACATATTATAAATTCATGTTTTGAAATGCTGAAGAAAAATCGTGTCTACTTCTTTCTTTCTTTTTTGTTGTAAACAATCGCATATCTCTTATATATTTAAAGTACTGGTACAAAAAAAATTTTGGCTTGACATGTGATTTACAATTGTGTTATGATGTGTCATTACCATAGAACATCTCATGATATTTTTGAAAAAGGGTTTCACTTACCATAATAATTACATTAATGCTATTTACATTAAACTTATGTTTTACTTGATTAATATGCATAATCATATAGTCTCTCAATATATTTTTGTAAAAAGATTTTTCACTTACTAGAATAATTGCATTAATGTCATTCACATTAAACTTATGTTTTACTTGATTAATATGCATAATCATATAAGTTTTATTATGAGATTTTATATACACTGTTAAATCAATATTATTTTATAAGTTATTTCATTTCTAAAATAAAATTTTGCTTTCGATTTTTTTTATGTGAAAAATATTATTCTTACAAATTTCATATTTACCAAAACTATGTATTTATAATTGACAAAAATATTTAACTAAAACTACACATTCAATATTTCTATCAATTATTTTGTATTTTTTTATACTAATGGGAAAATCATTGTAGTTTTACTATTTAAAAGAACCTATACGACAACAAACAAAAATCTATATCAATATCGTTTAAATCACGTACCTATTTCATAATGCAAAACCGTATTTCTATTTCTTCATTTACCAATGAAAATAAATTTCTGCAAAAATAATTTCATATCATCACTCCAAAGAAACATTGCAATAAAAAATAAACAAAACATATTTATGTGGTTTGAAATTGGAATTCATTTTAAGTTTTGGCACTACAAATATCATCAAATCATCATTTAATTATATTCAAATTAGATGAAACTTACGTTAGAAAATAATAAGACAAAATATCAGTTACAAAAATTTGCAAATATAATGCAGTTGAAATTTGGTTGTTACCTAATATAGTTATCAAATATATTTTGCATTTATTTCTGTTTATTATTGATTATTTAAAAAATTTCAAATTTTTGAAAATCTATATAACATTTATACGGAAACCTTATGATTAGACTCTATATAAGATGAAATGTCTTCCATAAACATTTTACTCATCATTTTTTTTAAAGTAGCATTTCTAATCTAATTATAATCTTTGTTTCTCATGATTTTCTTAACTCAATCTATGATTTAAAACTTTTAAATAATATTTGAAAAATAAAGGTGAATATCATAAGACTTTCAAAACAATACCATATTGTTGTTGGTACTAACGATCGAGATGGTTCTAATTGACTCAAAAGTTAGTTATTTGTTTTATTTAGTTTTATCATTCCTATTATTTATGCTAAATCTTATTCACATGTAGTTTTCTTTTCATAACTGTTAGAGTTAATTTATTCTAATAGTGAAATACACTATATATAACATTATATTTTACAATTCTATCTCTACACTGTTATAAAAATGGTTTTATTTCTATATAACAATATATTTTATATCAATATAATATCTTTGTTTGTAGTAAGTCCAATTTCGGGATGTTTGATTCACAATTTTTGAAATTAATTTTATATTATTCCACTTTGTTGTGTAAAACACTTTCAGGAAGTCTTCAAATCAATCACATATTAAGATGATATGTTAAATTTTGGAAAAATACTATAATGACGAAATAAGAAAATGTTTATAATACCATTGTATTTTATGATTTTATTTATTTATAGATTTTTTCGATTATTTTTTTCATATTATTTGATTTTGACACACAAATCTCATCAAATTTAAACAATATATATTATATCATTGTGGTTTTAATGGTTTACAAAAGACTTTTGTATTAGATTCAAAATTTGAAATTCTTATGGTCCATATTTTTATTTCAAACTCGGATATTACAAAAAATCTATAGATATTTCACTCTGCGCAAGACGCGGATTACTATCTAGTGTAGTTCCTAAAGTATGTATTTTTTATATTTGATTTTTTGTGGTTAATAAAGACCCGTTTCTTCTCCTAAATACATTGGACCCTTTATTTTAGTAGACCAAAGATAGTTTCTTTTTTTTATATATAAAATAAATCATTCGAACAAATATTCGATTACAAGATATCATTGACCAAAAGTAAACTACATACTAAACTCTATTAAAATTTAAAAGTGATAGTAGATCAAATATGAGGATGTGATTGATCGGTTCAGAAGTAATATTGGCCATCGATTCCTCAAGATATACAGTAGGGGTATAAATGCAAAACAAAACATAACATGGGACTAAAACAGAAATTAGTGGTAAAATCTGAGGGCTTACGCACAATTAACCAATTGACGGTTCCGGTTTTCCTCCTTCGTCGCCTCTGATCCTCTCCTTCAGAATTATCGGGAGAACTTCAGACATGCCCTGCTCCGATCTTCTCCTTTATCCGAAAAAAATCTCTTCTTCCATCGATTTTATATGACCTGATTCCTTGTGTATTTTAAGTGATTCCGTAGGAGCAAGGCCGGTTTCTATGGAGCTTCCCGTTTTCTCCACTCTCCGAGTACCATTGTTCTCTCGTTTATCTCTCATTCCTGCTTTTGGCATTCCATTTTCGTCCCTTGGAGTTTCCCTTGGTGCTACATCTCGATTGAATTGCACCGCTCGAAAGGCGCGTCGGATTTGCGTGATGTGCTTGGTGAGGGATTCGACTCCGATGGAGACGTGCGAGAGAGATGGGTCTGACTTCATTGAGGTCGTTGTTATCGGTAGTCGCAAGGAGTCTATCATAGATTCCTGCTTGGATTCTCCTTTTCCTTCTCTTCCTCTCCGATTTTGGTATATGTTCGATTCATGTTCGTCTTATGATTCTATTTCATCTACTATGAATCGGAACCTCCCTTTCTGTTCTATGTCGGAAACCAAGAATCCTACTTTGTTTTAGCCTAACATTCCAAATCGGATGGCTTCTTGTTACCAGCTTTCCTAGTACATTTTTACACTCATGAAGTTTGCAGCTTCGTACTTATGAAGCTTATATGGCTTAAATGGATGGTGTATGTTTTGTGTATTCATGAAATTTACCAAATTTAACTGGCAGTTCTCTTTTTTTTTTTTTCAGGGGTATTGGCTCTGGAGATTTAGTCTTACAGCAGAGGATCAATCACGAAGGTCCATACTCTATTTTTCTTCCTGTATCTTCTTTCCTTTGAATCAGAGTTTTGAAATTTGGATACTTTAGCATCTTATAGAAATCAGAGATTGGGGAGAAGAGTGTTTGAAAATGTACTTGAATTCCAAAATTTGACACAGGGAATCTAGTTGGATTTGGATAGTTATGTCTGTCTTACATTATTTCGTGCTAATTTACCATATATTTAGCTAGTTTTTCAAGAAGACAATAGGGGTATGCTATCTTTCTTACCTATTACCTCTTTCTTTATGTTTACAGATAATGTTTCCAAGACCATGAATCCATTCGAGCTGATACAATCACGTCCAAGGGCCTTCATCCTTGTTTGTACTTTTCTTTCCTATCATTGTTTGTGTTCTGTTTTATGCTACAAAAAAATTCTTGTATTTGCAGTTCCATGTGGCCACAATGTATTTAGTAGAATTACTTGTAGGTTTTTAGCTTTTTTAATATATAACTGAACAAGATACAGAGTGTGGAGTTGATCATTAACAACCATGCTTCCTAAATTGCATAGGCTCTTGATGAGATGCTAATAATATCAATTTTTCCCAAAAATTTTCTTTTTGTGGAATGTTACTGGTCGTGCATCTGATTGCTTAAACTGTTCCCCTTACCAGGTGGTTAGTGCTGGATATGGTTCTGACCAGGTTGAAGCTATTAATATTCTTAGTGCAGTAAGATCTAGGGGTAGCTTAGCTGTTGCTGTGCTATTAAAGCCTTTCAGCTTTGAAGGGCGAAGGCGTCTAGAAGAGGTAGTTTTGTGTTGCCTCTAAAGTTTTTTCTATAATTGTATACTATCTCATATAACGAATTAGAAACAGTTTGTTAAATGAAATCCCTATCTACAAACAAGTCTAACTGCATATACTATCTCTAGTTGGAGTTTTTTTTATTTTCTGTTTTTCTAATTTCCCAAATTGTGTGCAGGTTAACGAATTGGCTAAAAAACTGCAGCAACACACTAGTTTCTGTATAGGTACTTCTAATAGCAGTATGAAAGATTTCCAGACACAATAGCGTCAGAAAAGCTACCTTTTGTTCTAGTGGTTCTGCTGGCCATGCACTGACTTTAATTTGGGCTTTTTAGATATCGACATAGAGATTTTACTACAGAAGGATTTGGTAACTTTGGACGAGGCGCTGAGAAATGCAAACAATGCTGTTTCGATGGCAATAAATGCAGCCTCTGCTCTGATAAGTGTAAGCATACTTTTGTCTCTCATAGTATACTCAAAAGTCGTTATCATTTTCATATATGGTTTTATCTAGGGGGTGCATGGAAACTTTATCGATGTGATGCATAAAGATCTTAAAGAACTCGAAGGTTCAGAAGTTACAACGGTAAGTTTCTTTTCAATTTTTCTTTTGGGATTTCATCTTTCTTTTCGTTTTTCTTTATGGTATAGTCACCCAGCTTCTTTTAATAACATCTTACATTCAAGCCTCAATGCAGGGAATTACTTCCCAATTGTGAATTAAGGTGATTTCGTTTTCAGTGGTTCAACCATCTCATAGAATCCTTCAATTCTCTTATATCCAGATTCTAGAAAGCTACAAAGAGGCAAAGGTTGGTTTTGGAGTTGGTCACAACCTTAAGACTTCTATTTTACAAGCTATATACGACTGCCCTTTCTTTCGCCCTGGTATAAAGGTATTTCTAATCTCTTAAAGCGCATTTCGTAAAATATTCATCCGTAGTACTTAAGTTCTCGCGTTGATTTATTCTCCTCTACATACTCTGGTTCTCCACTTCCAGAAAATATGAAGAAGATTAGTCTGATAGTAATGTGAATATAATAATCTTAACACATGGATTTTTTTTTTTAAATTGAAGAAATATGTCTAAACATAGTGCCATATAAACAAATCTTTCAAACAGATGGCATCACTCTCCGGAAGGAGCAAGGATCTTCAAATTTTTTGATTGTGTGTATTAGGTTCTTCAAGTAAGTCTTGTTATGTTACCCTTTCCAATATGCAGGATATAAACGCTATTATATGCATTGTGGCTACTTCGGTAGCTCTTCAGAAGAAGGATGTGAAAACAATTCTCCGTACTTTTCGTCAGACAATGGAGTACACTGGAGATATCATAGTATCTGCTGTTCATGAACCTGATCTGGAGCCTAAAGTCCTCGTCACAGCTTTTTTTATTCTAAGGTGGGGTATTTATGTTTAGACACCGACCGCTCATGATTTCAAGCTCATGCATATGGTTCCATATCTAGCTGAAACTCAACAGAGAAAACTATATGGTTTCAGCATTCATTTTTGATTAAATAGATGATGGTTTTGGTCACTCAGACTTTATTTCTACTGACCACTATTAAGCATTAATGCAAGTCTCATATGTCATCACAGTTGTTCAGAAGAGGAAACTTCCAGCAAAGGCAACATTTTTTCTGGTCTTTTTCCTTTTGTTTTGAATATCTTCAAGAGGTATCGTTCACAACTCCAAATCGAAACAAATAGTGGACTTGGAGATGCGTCATTTGCAGTGGAAGATTCAGCAGACGCTACTGACGTAAAAAGTCCCAGTCAGAGTGTTGAAGGATTTGAAATTGACTCTGAAGACATCCTGGGAGTTTCGGAGAATGGTGATAGTGAATACCCAGTAAAAGAGGGGGGACCATCCAGAAACAGTCGTCTGGATCTTGGAGATGAAAATATAGAAGGTACAAAATTTGAAGACAACTTTTCTTTTGTATGTAATATAGGTCGAGATGCTTCATTACTTGTTATTGTTCGAATGCTGAAGTAGTGACCTCCTGAGCGTAAACTATTCTAAAAGTGAATGCAAAATCATCTTTTGTAGATTACGGTGCTATCCAGAGGGAGCCAATTGCTAATTGGAGTGTGGATCCAGGATATCAGATTGAACAAAAATGGCCAGCTAATTCTGGAGACACCACAGTGCTTAGTCTGGGTATTGTCAACCTTCCTGTTGGTGTGAGACCTTCAAAGAATTTGAACAATAGTCTCAGTGTCGCCAGTCAACTCTCCAGGAAGGTGAATTCCAGAGATGAATCATTTTTCAACCCTAATAGCTCGACAAAAGACTCTAGTGATACTGCATCTACCCTGCTATCTGAGAAGTATGCTGATTTTACAAAGCAAAGAAATCTATCTGCTCGAGCAGCGTCTATGCTGGTTAGTAGCAATGGAAGTCTATGAGGTTCAGATATAAATCATTCTCTTACTAGTGGAATGATAATTAATCCATAGAGAGTCAAAGTGGTTTCCTTGGTAAAGAGTCTGCAACCATGATCAATAGTCATTTTGTAATCCAAGTTTGCTGCCAGTCATAGTACCTCTGTTACGTTTTCAAAGAGTAGGTAACTTGTTGAACACCATTCAATTCAATGTCAACTGACATAATTTTCCATCTTAATTCTTCTTCACTTAGGAAGCTGAACGAGATTCATCAAAAAGATGGAGTCCTATTCTAGAGATGCAGTACAGAGGAGGATTGTTCAAGGGAAGATGCCAAGGAGGCCTTCCGGAAGGAAAGGTAATTTGCGCTGTTGGATCTTATTCATCAATGGATCCTAATATTATGTTTGATCCCAAAGTAATGGCTGAATTTTTCAACCAGGGTCGTTTGGTACTTGGAGATGGAAGCATATATGATGGAATGTGGCACAACGGTAAAAGATCTGGTCTTGGAACATTCTACTTCAAGAATGGAGACGTGTTCCAAGGCACATGGAGAGAAGATTTAATTCACGGAAAGGTAAAAGAGTCTTTGACCTTTTGAAATTGGATTAGCTTATTGAGACTTGCACAATCTGCTTAGTAACACCAATTCCCTGAAGACTTTTTCAAGCTAGTGAACCATGTAAAATGCTCGAATAGGTTTGAGAAAGGACTGTAGAGACACATAAAGATGTCTTATCAGAGAGACAAAACTTGTTTATTCTTCTCGCAGGGCTGGTTTTATTTCCACAAAGGTGATCGATGGTTTGCAAATTTCTGGAAAGGAAAAGCCAGCGGCGAAGGACGGTTCTATTCAAAGTCCGGTGAGATATTCTTTGGACATTTCAAAGATGGATGGCGACAAGGCCAGTTCCTCTGTATAGATGTGGATGGAACAAGGTCAGTGATCCTTAAAACTCTTCTTCTCCGTATCTGAATTAGAACAAAAGCAATCCCAAGTTTCTTAGCCTCTTTACTCATAATCGTTGATGGCTTATTTTACAGATACTCTGAAACTTGGGACGACGGTGTTCTTATTGACCGGAAACAAGTGGACGCCGGAGATTGATCTCGTCCGGCACCTTGAAAGCTGTTGTAATTTGTATAGTGCAGATCGACTTTTGTCTTTTCTCAGGTTATTATTACAAAACTCTATCTGTTCTTTTCTTGATTAGATGTTAAAAAGAAACGAATCGAATCCAAAGCTACCGGACTTTTGTTTCCTTGCAAAAGAGACAAATCTTGAAAAGATGAAAGAAATACAAAAAAATAATATATATATATATATACATTTATCATAGTAACTACAATTATTTCATTGATATTTCTGTGTAGGAGCAACTACAATTAATCCTAACCCCAGTTGTTATATCTTTACCAGAATCCGATTACGGAATTACATTTATACTATACATTCCCGTATTCTACTCCACACTAAAATTTAACATAATCTGATCTCCAGTTTTTATTTTTTCCATGAAGTAGATATTTGTCCGGATGATAATATATGTATATCATTTCAATAATACAAAAATATGCACATAAACAATAGTTTACGTGGGCTTAGCCGTTATCATTGAACGCGTCTTGACATAAAACTTCAAGTAGAGCAAAGAGGTAACGGCGTTTAGAACGGAGTTAAACAGCCAAGCTCCGATACCGTTACAACCGCCACGTTTGACCAGGTGGATGCAGAGAACGCCTACGTGGCACACCGTCAAACACCCCAACAAAACCGCCTGACAGTTAACGACGAATGGAAAACACGCGCCGCGTAGCCCAATCGCCGTCCAGAATCTGTAACCGTACACGACGGCGTATGAAACGGTCGTCAATAGTATCGCTACAACCTGCAAAACCATTAAAAAAAAACACGGACGGTCTAATTTAGAAACTCGGTAATCGATTCCGGTTTAAGGTGTGTTAAAACCGAGCCGGTTAATTAATCACCTGGAAGGATTGGGAATACTCGAGCCAGAGGAAGGAGATACAGAGGAGAGAAGACTGGTTGATGAGCTGGAAGAAGCTGAGCTTACGGCGTCGTATCACGGAGAAGAAGGTACGGAACAAGTGAAGGAAACGGGAGAGGTAAAACGCGTATGACCAGAAGAACACGCGCCCCGAAGCGCGTGTGCCCACGGGAAAACAGAGGAACCACTGGAGAGCCGTCGTGCGCGTGCGTCGCCATAGCCAGCGCGTGTCGCGGATCTCTGCGGCGGCGGAGAAGAGGATACCGACGAAGATGACGGCGGAGAGTAAAGCCATGGTTAAGCTGTGTAAGGCCGGGATTGGGCCGAGGGAGAGGCCGCGACGGCGTCGGATTGGGAGGATTGCGAGAAGGAGGTGGAGAGTGACGGCGGCGATGACGTAGGATGAGACGGCGGTGAAGAGGAAAGACCACGTGGAGGCGTAAGATTGGGTTGGGCTCCAGCGGAAGTTAACGATCGTTGGATGCTCCGTTAGCCAGTAATTCACGGTCTGAGCAGCCATTGATACCAAGTACCAAAACAAATCCAAATCACAGTCGTGACTCGTGTGTGTGAAAGAGAAAGGCAGAAGAAGCAGTTGAGAAATGGAGAGAAATGAGGTAGGAAATTGAGAGAGAGAGGTCAGAGATGCTTTCTGTGACGGTCTGTTTTCGTGTTTTTTCTTTTTTCTTTTTTCTTTTTTCTTTTCACCGGCTTTCTCTATTTATATACTCTTTCGATTTCCTCATTTTTTGTGTGCTTTAAATAAATATAAGATATTGTAATAAGACACTGAAAATGTCAACGTCAAACTTAACATATCTAAGAGATTATCAAATAATGTATGTTTGATTTATCGTTTTTCTTTTTAACAGTGGGCAAACCTGACTAATTCTGAAATGAATCAGACGGCTGAACATCTTATCCAACGTATTTTCAACTGGTCATTTACTGATTTACCTCTGTTTTTTTTTATATATATAATTAAGAGGTGATCCTTGTTTTACCACCCGACTAATCTCTTCAGGATAAATATAGATGTCGAGTAGATCATTCACCGAATTTTCTAATGAATCTAAAACAAGACACTATTTTGACTGACCAAATGAAATCATTTAACTTGGTTTCGACTAGTTACATACATATGTTTTTGTTTCCAATAACAAGTTTTAACCACTAGGTGTTTTATGCTTTATAGTTATAATATTTTGGAAAGTAACTATTAAATTACTCTTCTAGAATTTTGTAAACCGTTTCTGGTATTTGTATGAATAAATTTGAAATTATATACTCTTTATGTTTCACAAAAAATGTCATTTTGTCACATTTCACACATATTAATAAAACTATTAAAAGTTCAATATTACCCATTATTAATACACTAAACAATATTTCTCTCTCTAATTAATACACTAAAACAATAATGTTAAAACTGGATTTTTGTTCAAAATTATGCATTGAAAACATAAAACGACTCTTTTTGTAAAACAAAAATAAAACCTTAAAATGACACTTTTTTGTGAAACGGAAAGAGTATATGAAAGGAGACTAACTCTCTCCATCAGCTCGCCACGTCAACAGCTGAGAGAGTGACACGTGTCCAAATTTATTTATTTAACTTAGAGGAAATTGGAAAATAGGGTAGTTTCAAGTTTCTAATTTGCCAAATGAGTGTGTTTGTACACCCTTTGTTAAATGGATAGTTTTTGACTTGAAAATTCTTTTTTACCCTCCCAAAACAATCTTATTTACTTTTCTATGTCATTAACACAGTTTAATAAAAAAAATTCTAATTCATCGTGTCTCTCTCTCTCCAGCGATTCTTTTCAATATCCTTTTAAATTCATCTTCTCCATCGCCAATCCAGATTTCCCCAGGTACTTCAATCTTCTCCAACTTCCATCTGATTCTTTCGATATCTAAAGAATTTAAAAGGATTAGTAAATTCTGTAGAGCTAACCCTTTTGTGATTTCTGCCTCAATCACGCTCGATTTACTAACACTTTTGATCTCTGCCTCAATCACGCTCAATTTTTCTTCACAGCCCATCTCGTTCCATCTTTCTCCCACACGATTGCCTCTGGATCCCATTTCGAAATTTGATTCCGCTGATCGAGATGAACTTCAATAAAGACGCATGTTAGTGGTGAGTTTAGCACTCTCCGGTTTAGGCCGGTTTGTGTATAGACCGGCCTAATTGATCTCGGTTGACGACGGTTCGAACCCGGAAGGAAATCTACGAAGCGAACGCTAACCAGCGAGTTCGGTAAGAATCCGAAGGAATGCCGAACTCATCGAGAATCAGCTCTGAACCGAGATCGGCGAATCAGTCCCGATCGACGACGGTTCAAGTTCGGTAAAAAAATCCACAAAGTGACTGCCAAACCTTCGAGTCTGGTAAAGACCGAACTCATCGTGAATCATCCTTGAACCGAGATCGGCGAATCAGTCCCGATCGACGACGGTTCAAGTTCGGGTTAAAAAGTCCGCAAAGCGACTGCCAAACCTTCGAGTCCGGTAAAGACCGAACTCATCGTGAATCATCCTTGAACCGAGATCGGCGAATCAGCCCCGATCGATGACGGTTCAAGTTCGGTAAAAAAGTCCACAAAGCGACTGCCAAACCTTCGAGTCCGGTAAAGATCAAACTCATCGTGATTCATCCTTGAACCGAGATCGGCGAATCAGTCCCGATCGACGATGGTACAAGATCGGTAAAAAGTCCACGAAGTGATTACCGATCTACGAGTCTGGTGGTCCCAAGTCATCGCTGTCAAAACCCACTTCAGGGGGGCGCACATGGAAAGTAAAAGGGGGAGATTAATTAATAGTAAGCTTAGCAAAGCCTAACCTAGATTCCCCTAGAATTTGTAGTGGTCTCGGTAAAGCCTGATCTAGATTCCCGCTATAAAACTCATCGACGTCAGCACCGACGTCATCACCATGTGATCATACCACTTACTCGCCCACTATAAATAGGGGGAGAAGAGAAGAAAAAAGGAGAGCCAATTTTTTCAGATCACCACATAAAGAGAGAGAAGAAAGAGAGAGATCGAACACCGATCTCTATTTCTTTACCGACCTCAAAAATATTTTGTAACATCACCGAGTTCGATCCAATAAAACGAGATCCCAATCAATTTACCATTTGCTTAATCTTGTGTGATTTCACTAATCAACAACGCATACATTGAAAATTGAATCAGTAATTACAAGAATTAGAGCAAAAACCGAAGAACTTTTTGTGATTGATCGAAACAAAACCAGGGAAAATAAAGTTTGGATTTTTACATCAAAGGTTTCGGATTTTTGACACTTTCCCAGAGAAAAACCACTCGAGAGATTGCGATAAGAATGAGACTGAGAATTGTCTTAGAACCCTAAATTAGATTCCGAAATTGATATCCTCAATAGTCAATTCTTCTTTTATTTTCTCTTCTTCATTTTATTTTTTCTTTCTCTACTTGCCCGACCCGTAACCCGACACATGAAACAGATCAGAAACTCCTTAAGCCATAAAATGTCTGATCACATCTGAATTTTCCTTCTTTCTCGTTCCTGAGATTTCCAAGCAATGTCGTTTTCAAAAATGTTAGGCAGATTCTCTTCTCGGATAAAGCCTCTATGCCAAAATCTCATAATATTGAGGTTAAATGGGTTTTAGTTTTATTTTTGTTAGAGGAAAAAAAAAGAGAAATCATTTTGTTTTAACTTTGCAGGAGCACCCTTGTATACACTGGAAGTTTTAGTTTCTCGTAGTAGTAGCAAGGTTTGCAATGTTGGCATTTTATGCTTTCTGTTTTATATGCTCATTTGCATTTTGAGAGAAAGAGCCCAAGTGGAACAGTTATTAAATTTTATTGTTAAGTTTTATTGTTGAAGAATCTCAAGCGTATGTTTTATGGTATGAACAATGTTGTAAATTTATATTTATATTCAATTGTCAATTTATATTTTTAAGATAAATTGTGTATGTGTTGTTTGTATATTTTCAAAATAAATGTATACATTTAATTGAATTCAGTCAAGATCTTAATACTAAGAAAAAGAAAAACTAAACTTTTGTACATATAAATATTAAAATAATTGAAATATAATACTACATTATGAAGTTAAATGTTTTATATGATTATCATACTTTATGTTTTTTAATTTTGGTTTATTGATGTACGTATACCGTATAAAATGAAAATGTTTCATTTTATCGATGTACGTACACCGTACATCACTGTATATCAAAATAAAAACGTTTGATTGTTTTGGAAAGTAATATTTTTTTGTTAAGTGGATTTGTTTTGTAATAAATTCGTTTGATTTATTTTAGATAAGTACACATCGATCTAAAGATGGTTAACGATTTATCGGTGTACGTACACCGTATATCACTGTACGTACATTGAACTAATTAAGAATTTTCAATCCTGAAAAGAAAAAAAAATCACAACAATTGTATAATTTTCTTGTTTCCCTTGTAACGTTTAGATTTTATTGGAAATAAAGAGAGACCTTAGATTTCCCTTATTCTCGTTTCATGTTTCCTATGAACGATGTTGTAAATTTATATTTATATTCAATTTATATTTTTTAAGATAAATTATTTATGTGTTGTTTGTATATTTTCAAAATAAATGTATACAGTCAAAGTCTAAACTAATATTAAGAAAAAGAAAAACTAAACTTAAAATGGTGTACACCATATATTACCGGACGTACACCATATATCACCGGACGTACACTGTATATCACCATATGTACACTGCATGTACACCATATATCACAGCACGTACACCATATATCACCATATGTACACCGTCTATCATTGTATTTATACCGTATACCACCTTATATATACCGTATATCACCGTACATATATCGAATTTAAATACGGTGTACGTACACATATTTATCGGTGTATGTACATCGTATATCATCGTATGTGTGCCGTATATCACCGTATGTACATTATATTTATCGGTGTACATACACTATATATCACCGTATGTATACCGTATATCACCGTACATATATCGTATATCACCGTACGTATACCATATATCACCGTACGTACACCGTATTTATTGATGTATACGTACCATAAATATGGTGTACGTACATCATATTTATCGGTGTACGCACATCGTATATCACAGTGCATATACCATATATCACCGTATGTACACCGTGTATCATCGTATGTATATCGTATATCACAGTACATATGCCGTATTTATTGGTATATGCACACCGTATATCACCGCGCGTATATACCGTATATCATCGAAAAAATTCCATGATAATGTTTTCATACGTATACATTCAAAAATCCTAATTTCAATGTGCATCAACAAAATTGAAAAAGTCACATTTTTCTCCCTCCTACTTTTTGTAAAGTAAAAGTCACTTTTTTTTTCTTCAAAAATTCAAATTTAAAAATGTGTAGCAAAAAATTTATGTTTTTTTAATATATATATATATATATCATTATATAATTCACTTTTTATAATGAGATATATGAATCAAAGATTAGAAAGAGGAAAAGTCACATTTTTGTCTCTCCTGTTTTAAATTAAATTAAATATTTTTCTTTCTATTTTTTCCCTTTTCACACGATTTTCATCTTTTTTTTTTTTTTTTTTTCTCTTTTCACTCTCATACTAATAAAGACTTTTTGGGTATTTTCAAAATGTGACTATTCAAAACTACCCAACTTCCCACTATCCAACTAAAACACACTCGTTTAGCAAATTAGAAACTTGAAACTAGTCTATTTTCTAATTCACCCTTTTAACTTAATTGTTTTTTTTTTTGCTTTTTAAGATTTCATAATTATTAGTTGTTTATGTTTCTTTAGTAACGTTAGCCTCTTCATCTCCTTTACAGGGTTTAAACACTTTTCCCATCTTCTATATGAATGTTAAAAATGAGAATCACTATAGAGATGCACTTTGGATTTCTATTTTCCATTTCTTTTCTGCTTCTTCCCCATATGACGAATTCCAGGTATTATTTGACGTCGTTATGCTATGGATTCGGGTCTTAAGTACCCATACAACCTACAACATTTCTGGCTTTGAACGATTCTGGGTTGCTTCATGAGATTTTTTTTTGAAAAGACTCTAAAATTTCAATTGCCGACTAATTGCGAGGGTCTTCGTTCTCACTCACAATCTACTTTGAACAAATCGGGTATATCTCTCATTCGATTTCTGTTTTAAATTGTTTTGTTGTTGGCTGAATTGTTTCAAAAAGAATTCTCCATTTGTGCTATGCAAATGTCGGTTCGGATATATCTTAATATGAAGACGGTCAGTTCATAAACTTGTGTTGATCGGAGATTTTTCAAAACTTTTTTCTCACTTCAATATATATTTCTTTCTCTTCGCTTAGGCAGGCTGGAGTGTCTGCGCTGATATTGATATAGAGATTTCACCCTCGATGGCGCTTCTTTCTTCGAGCATAAATGTCTTGAAGCGTTTTACAAAAAACTCACAAAAGAAAGAATAAAACTCTAACAGGAACTGGTTCCAAGGTAAGTTTTTCCGTTCCTTTGTATTATTAGAAATACACACACAAAATGTATATTATGTCAAGATTTTGTCGTTTCCGTTGGCATTACATTTGAAGCTAGACTGTTTCTGGCTTAGACTTGCAGAGTCTTGTATGTTTGCTTTTGCAATAGTCGTATATTGATAAAGGCATGTTTTTTTTGTAAAAAAAAAAAAGGCGCTTGAAGTAATGGAAAAAGGGGGAAAAAGGCAACCTTTATATTAGGGGCAGAAACTAGAAAATTCTCTAAAGAAATTGTAGAAAAATGGCGAAACGAAAGATTGTGCAATAGCAAGAGAAACTGGAGATGATGAGGAGACAATTAGAAGAAACTCAATAATTGTATATCTGCTCTAGACTACCATGTTTTATATTAAACGTAAATGTTAAGATAAAAGAAATCACAAATACATCAACACAGCATAGTGAAAAACAAAAACAAAAAAGAAACAACGAATACAAAAAAAAACGAGTTAAATAACTATTAATTATTTTTAGTAATTTCACCAATACACAATAACATCAAGAGGGAATACAATTTAAGACATCAAAACTCGCGGATAACGCGGATACTCATCTAGTATACATTAACTCATTAACTCATCTAGTATACATTAACATTAAAGCATATTTTAACCGACATTTGGTGGGCTAGTGGTTTTATCTTTATAAATTTTAGGAGCTCACGTTAAAGTTCAAGTCATAGAATTGTAACTGTTGTCCAAACAATTTAGAGAATTTCTTCTATTAATTCCAATCAATTTTTAATTCCAAGCAATTCTGAGAATTTCTTCAGCATTTTTTAATAGGATAATGAAAGCTGCTTTTACAAAAATGAAAGTACAGAATTTAAAGTATTAGGTGTATAGTTAGTTATTACTAACTATAGCTTGTTACTAACTATACTAGTATATAAATATGTACAGTTACGATTAATTAATGAGAATAATTCTTTTTACATTCTGTTCTTATTATGGTATCAGAGCAAAGAAAAATTTCTTCCACTTCTTGCAATTGATCTTCGATTCACCTACAGATTCTTCGATTGAGCTTCGATTGAGCTTCAGATTTGCTATATTGAGTGTTTCCTATCATCAATTGCTTTCAGATTTTCTCAATTCTATGATTTCTGCGTTTATCGCCATTGTTCATCTTCTTTCGGAGATCGTTGTTCTTCCGATCTTCTTCATTCTCCTTCATTGACCTTCGATTGTTGCCGTTTCTCTTTACTTCACTATTCCGGCACTTTCTCTCTGGTTTTGCTTTCAATTTCGACCTAATCTTTTGCAATGCCTTCGATTCGACATGTAACTTCAGCTTCTCCAGATCGTTCATCTCAGGTTCTTGATCAGTACGATAATCCGTACTACTTACATAATTCTGATCATGCCGGTCTTATCCTTGTCTCCGATCGCCTCACCACTGGAGCCGACTTTCATGCTTGGCGTCGCTCGGTGCGGATGGCTCTCAACGTTCGCAATAAGCTTGGATTTATCGATGGTACAATTTCTAAACCTTCTCCTGATCATTGCGATGCTGGATCATGGTCTTGTTGTAACGACATGGTTGCAACTTGGTTGATGAACTCTATGTCAAAGAAAATAGGACAGAGTCTCTTGTTTATGTCAACTGCTCAGCGTACTTGGGAGAATTTGATGACTAGGTTTAAGCAAGAAGATGCGCCTAGGATCTATGAGATAGAACAACGATTGAGTAATCTTCAACAAGGCTCTCTTGATATTAGTACATATTACACAGAATTGATTACGCTTTGGGAGGAATATCAGAATTATGTTGAACTCCCTGCATGCACTTGTGGAAAGTGTGAATGCAATGCAGCTTGTCTATGGGAAAAGCTTCAACAAATAAGTCGAGTCACTAAGTTCTTGATGGGACTCAATGAATCTTATGAGCCAACAAGACGTCATATCCTAATGTTGAAGCCTATTCCTTCTATTGATGAAGTTTTCAATATGGTCACTCAAGATGAGAGACAGGAGACTATCAAGCCTTCCACAAAGACTGATAATGTTGTTTTTCAGAATTCTGGTCCATATGCTTCTACTGATTTCACATATTACACTGGTTCTGAAGATAATATGGTGTATGCTACTGCTCACAGTAATTTTCGTCCTAGACAACGGCCTTTGGGTACTCATTGTGGTCAGCTTGGGCATACTGTCAACAAGTGTTTCAAGATTTATGGTTACCCTCCTAGTTACAAGCCACCTGCTTCGGGTAATCAGTCACAAATACCATTTCAGAGACCAGCATTTCCTACTCAGCCTGGTTTCAATCCTCGAGGACAAGTAACATCTGGCCAGAGACCTCGTTTTCAGTCTCCACAACAATATGTTATTGCTGCAAATGTTGTGAACCACCCTTCCAACTTCATGCCTCCTTCTGCTATAAGTGCTGTGAATCTGGATCTTAGTCAAATGAATTATGGATCAACTTCATACTTTGATTCAACAACTCAGTACGCATGTCAAAGCTCCAGAGCAAGCAGTCCCCTTCCCATTAGCCTCTCCATCATCTACAACTCCACAATCATCTATTACGCCTCATGGTATCATGGCTGTTGAATCATCTGCTTCTGGTATTGTGTCATTTCCTTCCTCTAGTGTTCAATTTGAAAATAACTGTCTCACCTTTCAACACCAATGTTTTTCCTCTCTTCAAAATACTCTCCCGCATGATGCTTGGATAATTGATAGTGGTGCAACTTGTCATGTCTGTTCTGACTTTGCAATGTTTAGTGAAACAGCTCATGTATCTGGTGTTACAATCTCTCTACCTAATGGCACTAGAGTCCCCATCACACATACTGGCACAATTCATATCTCTGACATTCTCATTTTGCATCATGTTTTACATGTTCCATCATTTAGTTTTAATTTGATTAGTGTTAGCAGTTTGTTGAAACATAATCAATATTCTGCTCATTTCTATTCTGATTCTTGTTTCATACGGAAGCGTATTCAGGGCTTGATGATTGGTAGAGGATCACTTGTGCACAATTTATACATTCTTGATACTGCTGCACCTTCTTACGATGATCAGTTCTGTGGATCCTTGTTAGGCGATAGACTTCTTTGGCATCAACGTCTTGGACATCCATCTTTTGCCAAGTTAATTCATCTCTCTGAGTCTTTACATATGTCTAAATCAAGTCTCAATAGTATAGATAGTCCATGTCATGTTTGTCCATTAGCAAAACAGAAACGTCTTCTTTTTCCCTCACATAATAAGTTTTCAGATTCACCATTTGATTTAGTCCATATAGATATTTGGGGTCCTTTTCAAGTTGAGTCTATTGAAGGTTTTCGATATTTCTTAACAATTGTTGATGATTGTACTCGACTCACTTGGATTTTCATGTTAAAAAAAACGGAGCAGCTAAATCAAAAGCAATTGAACACCGCACATCGCTACTTGATAACCATTAGAACTCGAAAACACACAAGAAGTTCTCGATATTTTGAGTTCAGTGAAATAGAGTAAAAAAAGGGGCGACACTGAGTAAGAGAGGGGATCGACCTTCGGTTGTCGGATTTTGTTGTGGGAAATATCTATGAAACCCTCAAAATCAAAGACAACGAAGGAGCGAATGAAATGCTGCAAATGTAGGAGTTAGTGCGGGACCGGGTGCTTCTGACCGTTTCAAGTAACTTATCTTTATATAAAGAGAGAGTGGTGATTTTGTCTTTCTTTATCTTATCTTTTTACGGAGTGAGTGGTGACTAATCATTTACTACCATTTCGTCATTTACAAGATAGGGATTAGGGATGATTTTCTTTGGGCTTGATTGATATGACCGTATAAGTGATGGTAGAACATAAGCAATATGCTGCTGAAGCTTTATGCTCTGATTAATGTACACATTTTAAATGATTGGTAGAGCTGTGAATAATTATATATAAAATTATTTAATATGTTTATTTTTAACATTACATCTAAATTTACATTTATAATATAATTTTTATGATTATTTCATATTTCAATTATATTATTATATTATATTATTTTAAAATTAATAGAAAATAAAATTATTTTAAAATTTTAAAATTATTTTATTCATAGATTTTTAAATAAAAATAAAATATTATGTTGTATTTTATTCATAATTTTTTTATATATTTTAGAAGTTAATGCTCTACCAAAAGATTCATATGAAAGCATAGAGGGGAGAAACATTTGCAGAGCATCTGCAGTTTTTAATGCTTTCATAAATGTTTTATTAACGATAAAAAGTTTAATGGTTTTTTAAATGCTCTAACAATAAATGCCTTTATAAGCGGATGCGGGTGCAAGGTGCGGATGCGGGTGCAAGGTGCGGGTGCGATTGCGGTTGTGGTGATTAAATATTTCAAAAGTAAATATTTGCAGTTTTGGACATTAACAATTATGCATTAGTTTTTTATGATCGAAAAAGTGATTGAAACAGTTATTTTGCGCGCCAATTTTGAAATTTTAACGGATAATACAATAGCGTTTTAAAATAAAATTAGCAAAATAAACACATCTCGTATATAAACTTTTCAAAAGTAAATATTTACTTGGACGTTATCAACGATCACAATTATTTTTATGATTGGATAAACAATTGAAATGGTTATGTTTGTGCAACAATTTTGAAATTTTAAAAGATAATGCAATAACAATTTAAAATAAAATTAGTAAATATTGTACTCATTGTGGTCAGCTTGGGCATACTGTCAACAAGTGTTTCAAGATTTATGGTTACCCTCCTGGTTACAAGCCACCTGCTTCGGGTAATCAGTCACAAAGACCATTTCAGAGACTAGCATTTCCTACTCAGCCTGGTTTCAATCCTCGAGGACAAGTAACATCTGGCAAGAGACCTCGTTTTCAGTCTCCACAACAATATATTGTTGCTGCAAATGTTGTGAATCATCCTTCCAACTTCATGCCTCCTTCTGCTGTAAGTGCAGTGAATCTAGATCTTAGTCAAATGAATTATGGATCAACTTCAGACTTTGATTCAATAACTCAGTACGCATGTCAAAGCTCCATAGCAGGCAGTCCCTTTCCCATTAGCCTCTCCATCATCTACAACTCCACAATCATTTATTACGCCTCATGGTATCATGGCTGTTGAATCATCTGCTTCTGGTATTGTGTCATTTCCTTCTTCTAGTGTTCAATTTGAAAATAACTGTCTCACCTTTGAACACCAATGTTTTTCCTCTCTTCAAAATACTCTCCCGCATGATGCTTGGATAATTGATAGTGGTGCAACTTGCCATGTCTGTTCTGACTTTGCAATGTTTAGTGACATGGACTCTACCTAATGGCACTAGAGTCCCCATCACACATACTGGCACAATTCATATCTCTGACATTCTCATTTTGCATCATGTTTTACATGTTCCATCATTTAGTTTTAATTTGATTAGTGTTAGCGGTTTATTGAAACATAATCAATATTCCGTTCACTTCTATTCTGATTCTTGTTTCATACATGAGCGTATTCAGGGCTTGATGATTGGTAGAGGATCACTTGTGCACAATTTATACATTCTTGATACTACTGCACCTTCTTACGATGATCAGTTATGTGGATCCTTGTTAGGCGATAGACTTCTTTAGCATCAACGCCTTGGACATCCATCTTCTGCCAAGTTAATTCATCTCTCTGAGTCTTTACATATGTCTAAATCAAGTCTCAATAGTATAGATAGTCCATGTCATGTTTGTCCATTAGCAAAACAGAAACGTCTTCTTTTTCCCTCACATAATAAGTTTTCAGATTCACCATTTGATTTAGTCCATATAGATATTTGGGGTCCTTTTCAAGTTGAGTCTATTGAAGGTTTTCGATATTTCTTAACAATTGTTGATGATTGTACTCGAGTCACTTGGATTTACATGTTAAAAAAAAAAAACGGAGCAGCTAAATCAAAAGCAATTGAACACCGCACATCGCTACTTGATAACCATTAGAACTCAAAAAACACAAGAAGTTCTCGATATTTTGAGTTCAGTGAAATAGAGTAAAAAAAGGGGCGACAATGAGTAAGAGAGGGGATCGACCTTCGGTTGTCGGATTTTGTTGTCGGGAAATATCTCTGAAACCCACAAAATCGAAGACAATGAAGGAGCGAACGAAATGCTGCAAATGCAGGAGTTAGTACGTGACCGGGTGCTTCTTACCGTTTCGAGTAACATATCTTTATATAAGGAGAGAGAGTGGTGATTTTGTCTTTCTTTATCTTATCTTTTTACGGAGCGAGTGTAACTAATCATTTACTACCATTTCGTCATTTACAAGATAGGGATTAGGGATGATTTTCTTTGGGCTTGATTGGTATGACCGTATAAGTGATGGTAGAATAGAAGCAATATGCTGCTGAAATTTTATGTTCTGATTAATGTACACATTTTAAATGATTGGTAGAGTTGTGAATAATTATATATAAAATTATTTAATATGTTTATTCTTAACATTACATCTATATTTACATTTATAATATAATTGTTTATGATTATTTCATATTTCAATTGTATTTATTATATTATATTTTTATTTAAAATATTATTTTAAAATTAATAGAAAATAAAATTATTTTAAAATTTTAAAATTATTTTATTCATAGTTTTCTGAATAAAAATAAAATATTATGTTGTATTTTATTCATAACTTTTTAATTATTTTAATTATATATTTTTTTTTGTAATTTTTATATATTTTAGAGGTTAATACTCTACCAAAAAATTCATATGAAAGCATAGAGGGGATGAGCATTTGCAGAGCATATGCAGTTTTTAATGCTTTCATAAATGCTTTATGAACGATAAAATGCTTAATGGTTTTTTAAATGCTCTAACAATAATTGCCTTTATAAGCGGATGCGGGTGCAAAGTGCGGGTGCGATTGCGGTTGTGGTGATTAAATTTTCAGAAGTAAATATTTGCAGTTTGGGACATTAACAATTATTTCAGTAGTTTTTTATGATGGAATAAGTGACTGAAACAGTTATTTTGCACACCAATTTTGAAATTTTAACGGATAATACAATAGCGTTTTAAAATAAAATTAGCAAAATAAACACATCTCGTATATAAACTTTTCAAAAGTAAATATTTACTTGGACGTTATCAACGATCACAATTATTTTTATGATTGGATAAACAATAGAAATGGTTATGTTTGCACGACAATTTTGAAAATTTAACAGATTGTGCAATAACAATTTAAAATAAAATTAGTAAATATTGTACTCATTGTGGTAAGCTTGGGCATACTGTCAACAAGTGTTTCAAGATTTATGGTTACCCTCCTGGTTACAAGCCACCTGCTTCGGGTAATCAGTCACAAAGACCATTTCAGAGACTAGCATTTCCTACTCAGCCTGGTTTCAATCCTCGAGGACAAGTAACATATGGCCAGAGACCTCGTTTTCAGTCTCTACAACAATATATTGTTGCTGCAAATGTTGTGAATCATCCTTCCAACTTCATGCCTCCTTCTGCTGTAAGTGCAGTGAATCTGGATCTTAGTCAAATGAATTCTGATCAACTTCAGACTTTGATTCAATAACTCAGTACGCATGTCAAAGCTCCAGAGCAGGCAGTCCCTTTCCCATTAGCCTCTCCATCATCTACAACTCCACAATCATCTATTACGCCTCATGGTATCATGGCTGTTGAATCATCTGCTTCTAATATTGTGTCATTTCCTTCCTATAGTGTTCAATTTGAAAATAACTGTCTCACCTTTCAACACCAATGTTTTTCCTCTCTTCAAAATACTCTCCCGCATGATGCTTGGATAATTGATAGTGGTGCAACTTGTCATGTCTGTTCTGACTTTGCAATGTTTAGTGAAACAGCTCATGTATCTGGTGTTACAATCTCTCTACCTAATGGCATTAGAGTCCCCATCACACATACTGGCACAATTCATATCTCTGACATTCTCATTTTGCATCATGTTTTACATGTTCCATCATTTAGTTTTAATTTGATTAGTGTTAGCAGTTTGTTGAAACATAATCAATATTCTGCTCATTTCTATTCTGATTCTTGTTTCATACGGAAGCATATTCAGGGCTTGATGATTGGTAGAGGATCACTTGTGCACAATTTATACATTCTTGATATTGCTGCACCTTCTTACGATGATCAGTTCTGTGGATCCTTGTTAGGCGATGGACTTCTTTGGCATCAACGCATTGGACATCCATCTTCTGCCAAGTTAATTCATCTCTCTGAGTCTTTACATCTGTCTAAATCAAGTCTCAATAGTATAGATAGTCCATGTCATGTCTGTCCATTAGCAAAACAGAAACGTCTTCTTTTTCCCTCACATAATAAGTTTTCAGATTCACCATTTGATTTAGTCCATATAGATATTTGGGGTCCTTTTCAAGTTGAGTCTATTGAAGGTTTTCGATATTTCTTAACAATTGTTGATGATTGTACTCGAGTCACTTGGATTTACATGTTAAGAAATAAAGTGATGTTTCTTCTCTCTTTCCTGCGTTTCTTAAACTTGTTCATACTCAATATAATGATCACTGCGTTTCTTAAGGCTATACGCAGTGATAATGCTCATGAACTGAAATTTACACAACTTTCAAAGATCATGGCATTATTCATCAGTTTTCATGTGCTTACATACCCCAACAGAACTCTATTGTCGAAAGAAAACATCAACATCTGTTAAATGTTGCTAGAGCTTTGTTTTTTCAGTTTGATGTGCCTTTAGTATATTGTAGTGATTGTGTATTAGCTGCTGTTTTCTTGATAAACAGGACACCTTCTCTTGTCTTGAATAAGAAATCTTCTTATGAGTTGTTGGTTAAAAAGTTGGAGATTATTCTTTCTTGCGAAATTTTGGTTGTCTATGTTATGTATCTACCTTGCAGAAGGATCAAAACAAATTCACTCCAAGAGCACAACCATGTGTTTTCATGGGATATCCTTCTGCCTATAAAGGTTACAAACTTCTGAACTTGGAATCTCGTGAAATGATTATCTATAGAAATGTCATTTTTCATGAATCAGTTTTTCCTTTTAAAGGCAATTCTCATCATCATCAATCTGATTCATTGTTCACTGATTCTATTTTACCAGTTTCTACACCATTGGTTCTTGATTCCACTATACGTTTTCCTGTTGCATCTCAGCATGACACAAACACACGCATTCCACCTGCTCTTGATAATTCTCAGATTCCTGTGGCATCATCTCATTCTCATGCATCTCAACATCTCCACCATCATCTAGTGCCACAAATATTTCACAAGAGATTGTTCCAACATATACATGTGTGGTTTTACCTAATATTGCCAGACCAAAACGACATGTTAAGGCTCCCAGTTACCTATCTGATTTTCATTGCTCCCTCACACAAATT
Source organism: Eutrema heterophyllum (assembly GCA_002933915.1). Lineage (NCBI taxonomy): Eukaryota > Viridiplantae > Streptophyta > Magnoliopsida > Brassicales > Brassicaceae > Eutrema > Eutrema heterophyllum. Next base: position 654,463 of record PKMM01041060.1, read on the forward strand.
TCTACTCCACCACCTACTTCTGAACTTTATCCTCTCTCATCTATCCTCTTTTACTCTAATCTCAAACCTTCCTATCAATCCTTTGTTCTTTCTTGTTCCATTGAGACAACACCAACCAACTTTAAGCAGGCCGTGGTATCTAAAATTTGGAATGGGGCTATGGATGTGGAACTACATGCTATGGAGCTTAATAGAACATGGGATATTGAGTCTTTGCCACCTGGAAAGAACGTTGTAGGCTGCAAATGGGTCTACACTATCAAGTACAACTCATATGGAACTGTTGAGAGACACAAGGCAAAGCTGGTAGCACATGGCTTTACTCAGCAAGAAGGAGTGGATTTTGATGATACTTTTTTTCCTGTGGCAAAATTAGCTAGTGTCAAGCTGATGTTGGGTTTGGCTTCATCTCATGGCTGGATTTTTACTCAGATGGATGTCACTTATGTTTTCTTGCATAGTGACTTGGATGAGGAGATTTATATGAGTTTACCATTGGGTTATACACCAGGTCCGAATAAAGTTTTGCCTCCTAATCATGTTTGTCGTCTCCGCAAATCTATCTATGGATTAAAGCAAGCTTCACGCCAATGGTACAACTGTTTCTCATATGTTTTGTTGAAAGATGGTTTTCTTCAATCTCCTGCAGATAATACTTTGTTTGTGAAGATAAGTGGTGATTCGTTTATTGCTCTCTTGGTCAACTTCCTACAGGACTCTTATTGGACGTTTGATGTATCTCACCATCACAAGACCTGATATTACCTATGCAGTCCATCGGTTGAGTCAATTCCTCTCTGCTCCTACCGATTTACATTTACAGGCTGCTCATAAAGTGCTTCGCTATGTCAAGAATAATCCTGGTCAAGGCCTGTTCTATGCAGCAGATTCTGAGGTTTGTCTCAACGCTTTTGCTGATGCATACTGGGATGCATGTTCTGATTCCAGAAGATCTGTGACTGGTTTTTGTGTTTATCTTGAAAAATCATTGATCTCCTAGAAATCTAAGAAACAGCCTACGGTGAGCAAGAGCAGCACTGAAGCGGAGTATGGCCCTTGCAACATGTGAACTTCTTTGGCTTATCCAGCTCCTACGTGATATGAAGATTACGGTTCATGCTCCTACCAAACTGTTTTGTGACAACAAATCCGCTATACATATAACAACCAACCCGATTTTTCACGAGAGGACGAAACATATAGAGATCGATTGTTATATGGTACGAAATCAAGTCAAGAATGGAACTATAAAGCTGATTCATGTTTCGAGTGCAAACCAACATGCAGATATCTTGACTAAACCTCTTTATCCGGATCCCTTCTACTCTCTCCTTGACAGAATGTCTGTATCAAGCCTCTTCACACCAACTCATCCGATTTCAACTTTCACAGTTTCCATTTCAGAGGTTTGAATGGGTGTATTAGGTGTATAGTTAGTTATTACTAACCATAGTTTGTTACTAACTATACTAGTATATAAATACTCTTACATGTACAGTTACGATTAATTAATGAGAATAATTCCTTTTACATTCTGTTCTTATTATAAAGTTTCAAACCGCAATGCGTAAAGGGGATAAATGCAACGCAACAAGACTTTAAGACCAATTAAATTCCTTCCAGAAGTCATATATATACTTCTAGGTATATATTTTCATTATTATTTTGGACGTCAGAACAAATAATTTGTTATTTCTTACAAACCCACAATTTAATCCACGTATGATATCAGTTTGATTTCCATTTGGAACCTTCATACAGCTACGGTCAATTTGATTCGTTGTTCGTTCAATAATAATATTTTTTTTTTGGTAAATAATAATAATAATAATATTACCATCTTCTAGAACGATATAAAACGATTAACATTCGTGGAATATTTATAAAGTAAAACTTTGGGATACCATCTGCAAAGACAACTCTAGTTCTGCCATTGATCTGGGTCTTGTCTGGGTAGTTGGGCCCATACAATTTTAGGACTTGGTTCATTTAACTAAACCGAAAGGGACATAATTTTTTTGTAACAACAAAAACAGCCTCGTGTTCTGTTTTATTTGACTAGAAAACAATTTGTACCCAAAAAAGTAAAGAATGAGAGGTTAAAACTGGAAAAAAAAACAAGAGGAAGCTTCTTCGGCCATAAACAAGTATATTAACAACTCTGTTCCGTTTTTCTCATTCGCCGACTCTCTCTCTCTCTCTCGCTTGCGATCTTACATCAGGAAACCTCTCTCTCGTGAGTCTCGTCTCGCTGAGGTAAATCTTCCAGAATCTGGGAAATTGTGTTTCTTACCTCACAGTAAAAATCGAAACTTTGAAATCATTTTTTGGTATCTCTCTCTGCATATTTGATCAATTCTTATAGTAAACGATTTGAGAGCTTCAATTATTTTCATAAACGAATCTAGGGTTTTAGGGTTTCATCTCATTCGATCGTTTCATTTTGTATATAGGAAGCAATGCCTGCGATCGATAATACGAACGAAGAAGACGTTTCGAGCAACTTTGGATGCAACATCTGTCTTGAATTGGCGAGAGAACCGATCGTGACTCTATGTGGTCACTTGTTCTGTTGGCCTTGTCTCTACAAGTGGCTCCATTTCCATTCCCGATCGAATCATTGTCCTGTTTGTAAAGCTCTGGTCAAGGAAGACAGTTTGGTTCCTCTGTATGGATCGGGTAAGCCATCTTCTGACCCGAGATCGAAGCCCATTCACGGTGCTACAATCCCCAATCGACCATCTGCACCTAGGCTTGAAACAGCTCGTCCTCGTATTGGACAAAGACATCATGGGTCTAGTTTCTTTCGAGGGTATTCAGGGTTTGCTTCAATTCCAAATGGTACACGGTTTGGGAACTTCTTATTGTAGTGGAAGTATCTTGATGAAATCCGAGTAGTCAATGTTCTGTTTTTTTTTTCCTTACAATGTTTTTGAAACACTATACATTGTCTACAAATTTTGTTTTGAGCTACATTATCTACATTCTTTATCTTCTTTCCTCATTTACTAAGTTTTTCAGCAACTCTGAGATATTTGATTATTCAGTCTTCGTCATAAGCTCTTTCTCATGTTATATTTTGCAGATTGATCTCTACATGAATGCTGATTACATTAGAGATGCATTGATATGATCCTTCATTTATGATTTATCTTAAATATGAATTTGATTCAGCTTCACATTGAATTTCACTAATCGATTCGACTGATCTAAACCTCTCTTGAAAACCCTTGTTTTTGATACTTTGAAAACACTTGTTTTATCCCAAAATAATTGTCTGTTTCGGAACAAAATACAAGTCATTGTTATTGGTCATTAGATGAAGCCATCTCAGCACATGATTGGTCAGCCAGAGAACAATGACTATTTTTGGTGTGTTTTGTTGGTGGCTCTGTTACAAATTGATCTCAGAGATTGGAGATTTTGTTGAACAAGATACATACACAAATGTCACTAACTCATTGGTCTGATGAGATAGACACGTATATATATAAAGATTTACATGTATTTTCTTTTCAAGCCCAGTTATCTTCTGGGCTTTAATGGGCTCTACTAGGCCGATTCCATCACTAGGAGAGCTCACGAAGCGATAGAGAGACCGTGCCTCATCTCATCTTCACTCTTCCCGTTATCTTCTACCTTCCGCGGATTCTCTAGCTCCAGCGACAATGGCGTTATCGGTTTCAAATCTCGCCTCTTCTCTCTCTTCGCTCTCTTTCTCTTCCCAGGTTTCCCTGAGACCTAACACCTTTTCGTTCGCCCGCGCGAACTCGGTGTTTCCATTGCCGGCGAAATCCGCTCGTCGCGCCTCTCTCTCAATTACTGCCACGGTGGCTGCTCCGGCGGAGGCGGAGGAGGATACGATGGAGCTGAAGAATTACGTGAAATCGAGGCTTCCTGGAGGTTTCGCAGCTCAGAAAATCATTGGGACGGGACGGCGAAAGTGCGCCATCGCTCGAGTCGTGCTCCAGGAAGGCACCGGGAAAGTTATTATAAACTATCGCGATGCCAAAGTAAGTTTATCTGTGTCCTCTATTACTTTCTAATTTCTTCTCTTGTTGATTTTCGATGAATCGAGGATGTTACACTGTTACTGGTGGATTGATGTGTTTGCTTAGGCCTTGGTTTTGGGAATTTCAGGGTTTTGCGCAGCTGAATTTACCGCTCGTGTATGATGTTTATGTTCTCGAGAGATCAAATTTGAACCTGGGTTAGGTATTTCAACAGGAAAAAGCTATGGAAACAATCCACTTGTCCCCTTTAAACATTTTTGGGTTTTAATGAATACCTGAAAAAAGACTCACATTGTGCTGTGTAATCGATCTGAAGCAATAAGTAGTATAAATTGCAGCATTGTATAGCATAGAAACTCCTGGGCTTTACAAAGACAGTCTCTGTTATTCAGGATATGTATATGTCCTATGATCTTTTTTTTTTTTTTTTTTTTTTTTGTTCAAATATATGTCCTATGATCAAACTGTAATGTATGTGGTATTTTTGATCTGGGAGTCGTATCAGCTTGAAGCTGGAAGAAACTGTCCGAACAAATACTTCTTATGATAGATCGATTCTAGGCTGTTTAGACTAGGATAAGTGGCTTGAAAAAGCCATAACAAGTAGAGATTATGGTAAAAGGCTCTAGTTGGAAAATTTTAACAAGATGTTTTGTGAATGTGAAAGAGTTGAATCCATACACATATTGCTGATAATGATGATCCTTGCAAAACCCTTTTCAGGAGTACCTTCAGGGCAATCCACTGTGGCTTCAATACGTTAAAGTGCCATTAGTGACACTGGGTTACGAGAACAGCTACGATGTGTTTGTGAAAGCCCATGGAGGCGGTCTCTCTGGTCAAGCTCAAGCGATTACACTCGGAGTTGCCCGTGCCCTCCTGAAGGTAAGCGCAGACCATAGATCGCCTCTGAAGAAAGAAGGTCTGCTCACTAGAGACGCAAGAGTCGTTGAAAGAAAGAAGGTCGGGCTCAAGAAGGCGCGTAAAGCACCACAATTCTCCAAGCGTTAAAGAGTCTTTATATTATTATTATTGTTGGATCAACTCTTCCAATACACTCCTTTGCCTCCAATTCTTTTTTTGTTTGAACTCTTCTGTCAATTTATGTGTGTTTGTTCTTAATTAAGTTTATGTGTAGATGAACCAATCTCTGTTTTTGTTTGAATAGAATGCAAAGTTGTTATGATTTTGAATCGTGTGCACTTATCGATTGTGATTACAGGTACTTTTCTTTGAAAGTTTGTTGAAAGGTTCGTATAGAAGAAAAATACTTTACTGAAGATTTTTTTGTATAAAAAATGCTTGAAAGTATGTGAAAAGGTTCGTAATATTGATCATGATGATGAAACAGCTTCCTCTGCCCTCTTCCTGCTTGGTTTTGATGTAATGTTGGAGGGAGTTCATAAGCGACTCATCATGGATCATGGTCTCTTATTCTCTTGACTCCTCAAACGGATTGCCACGTGTGAGACAGTGATGTACACAGAAAATGGAAACCGGAGATTAGGCTGGTTTAGCTGAGAATGGTGATGCGAATTGGGACGTTACGTTAGGTATGAGAGAGCTTACCCACTTTGACTCTTTCCATGCATTTTCTCTGCCTCCCTCTTTCCTCCTTTTGTCTTTCATTTTTAATTATTCCACTACTTGAAAAAACAAACAAACCAAACATAACCTGAACTCTTGTGTTCTCAAACCAATAGTCTAATACAACTTGGTTTTGATAGAGAGCTACTTGATCAGTAGGACAAACCAATCACGTGTATCCTATAAATTAATTGATTACATTAGTCAAAAGGACATTAACTGTAACAATTTAATGATTTCGAGGGGTCTATTTTTAGGAAAATTATTACGTTATTCATAGTCAGTTATATATCATATCAAATCCATGACTATTATCAATGTTTTTGCCTTCTTTGATTATATATGAACAAGTTATCTGTATGAGTGTATGTATATTGGTATATCTGAAGATTTATTATAAAAAAATGTAAGAAAAATAGTGGCGCTTTTGCCATATCGCTATCCCCCCTACTGCAACACTTCGCTGCCACAATACAAAATAAAAATAATGATTTACCAAGTGTCCGTCCTTCGATTAAACCGAGGTTCACCAAATCTGTATTTATATAAAAACTCCACATTTATACCTAAGCTTTTTTAAAAAAAAATATAAAAAATAGAGGTTAAAAAAAAAAAAAAATTGGAGTGGAATGATACTGGAATCTCTCTCTGCATAACTACTGTGTAATTATTTTCTAGTTGTATCATTAACTTTATACAATAGTGGAATAATAAATGACATAAATTGTAATTTTGTTTCATGTTATGAAATACTAGTATGTAGAAATGCATGACTATTTTTTGTAATTTCGTGAAATACTAATCAGAATCTACTGTGTTTTTAAAATTTAAACTACTTCAATATTAATGACTGTTTGGTATATAATTTACTTGAAAACAAAATGAACTAATAAATATAATAAGATATAGTAAGATGGTTTTCTTTGTCGAAAAAGGGCAATTTTTATTGTTTTCTTTTTCTGTAAGATATCAACTTCAACAAAAAAAATAGATAAAAGTTGCTGGAATAATATTATTTTTTAGTTTCAAAAAGTTGTAATTTTCTTTTTTTCCAGATTCAGAATAAAAATAAATAAAATTTATCGTGGTCATCGATATTTTTGAGATTTGAAGTGTGGATTGGTATATGCAAAGAGTTTGTATGTATCTCTCTCTCTCGCTGTATGTTCACAGGAGGATTGTTGGCGTCTCCACGCACGATTTTACGCATCCAGACGCTCTGCACGCCTCCTGAAAGAGAGAGAGAGAGAGAGATCGATTCCTCTTAATAAATCTCTCGTGAATCCCATTTCCCTTCCGCTAGATTCTCTCTTCACCCATTTCTCGCTTCCTCGATTCCTCCCTGCTTTTCTACGGTTTTTGTCGTCTTCTTCTCTCTTGGTCTCTCTCAGCCTCTTTCGCTTCACTTCGCCATGGTGGGTGCGTCTTCCTGTTACGCATCTCCGTTATGCACCTGGTTTGTCGCAGCTTGCATGTCCGTCGCTCACGGCGGCGGAGATAGCCGACAAGCCGTTGCTCTTCAATCTGGCAGGCGGAGTCGTCGAAGGAGACAGCTCGCCAAATGCTCACCCGTTTCTGGATCCGGTAGCATTCAGGCTCTCGTCACTTCCTGTTTGGATTTTGGGCCTTGCAATCACTACTACAACAACAACAACAACAATAGCAATGCCCTGTCTTCTCTCTTCGGATCGAATAGCGTTTCTTTGAATCGAAACCAGAGGAGACTGAATCGAGCATCTACTTCTGGTACAACATTTTCTCTCCGAAACCTCCAATATGGGTTTTTTTTTTTTTTTTTTTAATTTCTGGGTATCGTTTGCAAGTTGACAAGCTTCATTTTTTTCTTCCTCGTTAATATATGTGGAGTATATTGTTTTTTGTGTTCTTGAACAAATCTTAGTTCGATGTTGTCATGGGTTTATGGTATTGGGCAAATGCTAGAATTTGGAGGTAAAGTTGACCGGGAAAGCAGCTGATTTGGAATCTCAGCTGAAATGTGAAGTTGGAATTTTTATTGTGATTTGATTTATTATATATGTCATTTGAAAGCACATTGTTGTGAGTTTAGGCCCCAATATTGGACTCTAGATGAAGGGATAAGGATACAGAGCTTAGAAACCTGAACAAAAGGCAGTCAAGTATTTAAAACTTTTTAAAGTTGTCTGTAACATTTTTGTTACCATGCCATTGAAATGTGGTTTATGGATAGTAGCTAAGTTTAAGTTAATCCATCATCAACTATAATGCCTTTTGTGGTTTTTAGGTGGAGCCATGGCAGTTGCGATGGACATGGAAAAGGAAGCCACGGTTAACAAGAAACCCCCTACGGAGCAGCGCCGGGTTGTTGTGACAGGCATGGGAGTTGAGACATCATTAGGTCATGACCCACATACCTTTTATGAGAATTTGCTACAAGGCAACAGTGGTATTAGCCTGATCGAGAATTTTGATTGTTCTGAATTTCCTACGGTAAGCATATTATATCAGGATCTCTTGGAACCTTTTTGGTGCGCGGAATTTCTCCATTTGCTTTTGTAGTTTACTTGAATATCTTTCCTTTGACAAGAGAATTGCGGGAGAGATCAAATCCTTCTCGACTGAAGGATGGGTTGCTCCAAAACTTTCAAAAAGGATGGACAAGTTCATGCTCTATCTTCTCACAGCTGGCAAGAAAGCTTTGGCTGATGGTGGGGTAACTGAAGAAGTAATGGCAGAGTTTGACAAAGCCAAATGTGGAGTTTTGATTGGCTCATCAATGGGAGGCATGAAGGTACATTCTTCATCTCGGCTTTGAACATCTAGAAAGTATGAAAAGAGTTTCTGCTCGAGGATTCTGTTTAGAATCTCATCTGATTGTTCGTTTATTATCCTTTCACTAACAAAAGGGCCACATAAATATTTAAGCCAAAGATTGGGAAATCTGTTGATAATCGTTGCATCTCTAACAATCTATATTGATACAGGTCTTTTACGATGCTATTGAAGCTCTGAAGATCTCTTACAAGAAGATGAATCCTTTCTGTGTACCTTTTGCGACAACAAACATGGGTTCTGCTATGCTTGCGATGGATCTGGTCTGATTAAATTTGTATGTCATGTTATATTGTATGGATGACCACCAGCAATTTAGTACTGACCTTTCTTTGTGGTCATCTTTTAGGGATGGATGGGGCCAAACTATTCCATTTCAAGTGCTTGTGCCACAAGCAACTTTTGCATTCTGAATTCGGCAAACCACATTATTAAAGGTGAAGCTGTAAGTATCCTCCACCCACTTGGTAATTCGACAGTTCGGTAGACTTCTTCTGGTTCTACTTTTATTAGACTATGTCTGTCTTTCCACTAAACCTTTCAGGATGTAATGCTCTGTGGTGGCTCAGATGCAGTTATTATTCCAATAGGTGCAAATTTGTTCTCCTATATGACATTGCTCCCTCTGTTCTTGAACTTTAAAGCTACATGATTCTTATCGTATGTGTACCAATGCAGGGTTGGGAGGTTTTGTTGCATGCCGGGCTCTTTCACAAAGGAATAATGATCCCACAAAAGCTTCACGTCCTTGGGATAGCGTGAGTTTCAACAATTTCTTGTCCTCTCTTATTTTCCATTTTTCTACTGGCATGTTGTAATACCCTTTTACTGTTTCGTTCAAGTCTTGATTTCCAAACGGTGCATGTTAGAAACACTGTAGTGAGTTTTTGCCAACAGGACACATGTCTGTAATGTTGAAGGAAACTTAATGGGAGGAAACGTGTGTATTATGTTTGAATATTGCTCTTGTTTTGTAAGCCTGATCTTGATTGCATAACAGAATCGAGATGGTTTCGTGATGGGAGAGGGAGCTGGAGTTCTGCTTTTGGAAGAACTTGAGCATGCTAAGGTATATAACTCATTTCGTGATAGCATGCCAAGCTTTTTTAATATATTTGCTATGGAACAAATTGTGAGAACATACATATTCTGCTTTTTTTTTTTTTCAGAAAAGAGGAGCAACTATCTACGCAGAGTTCCTTGGTGGGAGTTTTACATGTGATGCCTACCATATGACCGAGCCTCGCCCTGATGGTAGTTTCATTTTCCCCTATTCATATTAGTTTGCTTATCAACTGCAAGTATTAAATCTCCTTTGTCTATAAGTTATCGTCATTATCCCATGTCTTATATCCACAGGAGCTGGTGTCATTCTCTGTATCGAGAGAGCGTTAGCTAATGCTGGGATTTCCAAGGAACAGATAAATTATATAAATGCACATGCGACCTCAACACCAGCTGGAGACCTTAAGGAGTACCATGCCCTTGCTCACTGTTTTGGCCAAAATCCTGAGGTAGCTTCACTTTTCCAGTCCTCCTTAAGTTAAGTATATTAGGAGCTGTTACAAAACTCCAAGGTAGTTTAATGTGCTTTTCTTATTTGCTCTTCTCACGATGTGGCAGCTAAAGATAAATTCCACAAAATCTATGATCGGACACTTGCTGGGAGCTGCTGGGGCTGTAGAGGCTGTCGCAACCGTGCAGGTAACACAATAAATATTAGAGACATCAGTGTATCTACAAGGAAGGAAATGCTGTTTAAACCAACTTTTATGATAGAGGGAAATTTTGTGCCAGCTTAGCATATTTCATGCTAATTTTCTGTTGTTTTCTACAGGCAATACGGACCGGATGGGTTCATCCAAATATCAACCTTGAGAATCCAGACAATGGAGTGGTATGTTAGTAATTTTCTGGCTTTTGTTATTCCAAGCTGATCGTTGTTCGGGATTAGTATACTACACAAAGACCATTTAATGTCCATAAAAAAAACTGTCGGCGGGAGATTTAATAATACTACCTGATATGAAACTGGAGCAGGATACAAAATTGCTGGTGGGTCCTAAGAAGGAGAGATTGAACATTAAAGCAGCCTTGTCAAATTCTTTCGGGTTTGGTGGCCATAACTCCAGCATCATTTTTGCTCCTTACAAGTGAAAGTTAAAGTCGTTGCTTGTACTCCAGACCTGGTTGTATAACTTGCTGTAAGGTACATTTCATCCATTTTTCATTGATGCTTCATCAGATTCTTAAAGGATTGAAAGTAAAATTTGTTCTTTGATCTTAACATATTAATTACTCTGCTCGAGAGGGATCATTGACAAGAATAACCCTGAAATGAAGTTGGTTTCTTGAAGTATTTGAGGTCCAGAAATGCGATTAATGATTTGGGATGGCTTTAGATCTATCATATTTTGTACTGTGATGAAGCTGAGTTTTGAAGCATGTATTTATTATGTGCAGTCAGTGTTTACAAGAACTTCCCATGTTACGTCGTCGCGGGAATCAACACAATTTGTTAAACTAGCAAGAGCTAAGCTAAGTTTCTTAGGATCAAGATCTGATGTGCCAGAGAACTTGGACAGGAGCATACGTAGCAGAGTTTGGACTTGCCATGAAAAATCTATTCCCTGTGATACCTTATAATTGGAATCTTTTGTAGTCTTTCATTTCTATTGTTAATCATACAATCTGAAAAATTCCAAATCAATTCCCAGTTAAATTTAGTACCTCTTGACAGTTATTGGTATCAATGCCTCTAATTATAACATATCTTGAAAAACTAATAATCTTTTGAAATGTTAAAAAGTCTTTCCAATGTCCAAATTTTCCCCACTTATGTAAGCTTTTCTTCTGTTAAACATATGAAAGAAAGCAGGCACGAAAGGAGGAATCAAATATGAAAAACCAAATTATATACACAAAATAGATATAAGGGTTTCATCAGATTCAGCTCAAAACATGTACTCCCTCCGTTTCTAAAAAAATTCTAGTGTTTTTTTCTTGTTTCATAAAAATAGATTATTTAGATTTTGTATGCATTTTTATTAATTAATGATGATGAATTATAAACTTAGAAAAAATATTAATTGAAAATACTTGAATTTATTAAATTACTATCGGTTTAAAGTTATGGAAAATTGATTAGTAACAAAAAATGATGCATTTTATAGTTAAGTAATTTTTTTTTTTTTAATGTGTGAAAACTCTAAGAATTTATCCATTAAAACCAGAGAGAGTATTATATAAGAGAACCGTAAATAGATAAAGTTCCTGCAGGGGAAAAGAAAAAGAAATGGTAGAATGTTATTTCTCTAATATCTGAAGCTTTATTACGTTCTATTCTTCATGTGACCCCTTCTTGCAATTCTGTGACCACTAAGATCCCCACTTGCTTTAATTTCTTTTTGGTTGCATACGTTTATAATATCCAAACTCTGGTGGCTTTATGCGCTTTTGGTTCTTCCTGAATGATTTTACAGAGTTGTGGAATCTCTTTCATTCTTCGTTGTTTCGTACTGATCCCCGTTAATAAGCACATCGCTTCATCATCTGATCGATCCAGTCAGTACACATTTTTATATAGTCTCTTCTTCTGATCGATCCAGTCAGTACACATTTTTATATAGTCTCTTCTTCTGATTCCTTTTTTTCTTGGTTCTGTTTATGTCACAAAATAAGTTGAGTGGGTGGACGCATTAGTTGAATGTTTCTCAATGCAATATTGCCAAAAGGTACTTCCTAAGTGTGTAACTTAGAGAATAATGTGAGTTATGGACAAGTAGATTATGGTTTCTACGATTAAAACTTTCTATTTAAATTTGATGTTAAGATGTTGTTTAAAAATAATTTCATAATTTTACATTAATTTTATTATATAAAGTTGAATCGTTCAAAGTGAACATGACACGTAAGATAATTATAACTCACGAGATCGTGACATGTGTCATCGTTAGTTTAGATCGTAACATGTGTCAATATAATGATATAAACTTCTCTATTATTAGTTTGTATATTTTAAAATTACAAAATAACAAAAAGGAAAAAAGTAATTGTGTTTTTTTTTCTTTTTTAGAAAAATGGAAATTAATAAAATTAAAAAAGTAAAGTGAAAAAGAAATAGAAAAAATAGAAAATATGTAAAATATAAAATCTAGATAAATTTCATAATATGTAAAATTAGAAGAACAACATTTTGTTATCGTGTGTTTAGGGGTTTTTTCGTCCTCTCGGAGGCAAGTCTCATACAAAACAGGTAAAGACGTGAAGGCCCGGAAAACACGATGGAGGGGTGTTTGGGTAGAGAGAGATCTTCACGACTTAGGAACGGTCGTGAAGGTAACCGGAGAATGGTAGGAAGTAAGACCGAGGGTCTCAGAAAGTAGGAAATGTTAGTGTTTAGAAGTACAAAACACACGAGCCTCACAACGATCTATATAAAGTATGAGGAAAATGTGTGAACCCCTTTCTTATTGGAGAAAGGGTGATATTTATAGAGTTTTACCTGACTCAGGTTAGTATGTCGGGTCGGATCATGGACTGTCGGTTGTTGGGTCGTTGGGTCGGATATCGGATTTGTTGAATGCGTCTTGTACCCAGAATGCGTATGACTTCTCACCTACTTTCTTTAGCAGTTTGCTCTTGCTACTCAACTTAAGCCTCGTTGCATCGCTATCTCTCTCGGAGTACGGCCCTGGTAGCAGCGGATTAGGCGCGGTATGGGCGTCTTCCATACCGTTGCTCTTCCCTATGCTCAGAGTGTTGACACTTTTGCCTAACATGTGTAAACAGAAAGCATTAATTGCATGATATGTAGGTTGTCAGAAGCATGGGTATGAGTTTGAACATATTTTGATTGTCAATTGGAGGGAAAATACAAATATTGAAAAAATTATTCTCGCCTAAATGAATCTCGTACCTGGCCTGAATCCCTTGATACCAGGGATCAAGCTGTCGGGGTTGTCATGCCCGATGCGCACCTTGCTCCCAGTACATGTGTGGAATATTCTTTCCCATCCTCTCCAGATTACTGATCTTCGGTCGAGGTAATGAAAGAATAACCGCTCACTCCTCTTGACCACTCAGACTCTGGTATCCCCATGCCTGACAGTGTGGCATGCACTGTCAGATACAGGGAGCCCGGAGGCAGGTGGCCTTAGCCGGGTCTCTTGGTTCCGTAGGTTCTAAGGCCCGTTGCAAAAGCCTAGGGTGCTTGGGCCGTAGGTCCAAGCAAAACACATTTTGACCCAAGGGGTCATATATGCAAAAAAGCCATGGACGACACGTGGCAACACGTAATTCCTCCACGTATGAAGAATTGTATTTATCCCAAACATCGTGTATTTGATATTTTTTATAAAGAATTCTATGACAAAAAATCACATATATAAACTTCAAACTTGAATTATTACATTAAAACATAAATTTTTCTAACATGATAGAACAATTAAGTTTGAGATGATAATATTGTTGTCCTAAAAAAATTGATTTTATCAACAATTTTAAGTTATACAAGATTTGAAATTTCTTTTTGTAACCCTCTATTCATTTAGGAAGATTGTTTATCAGATTTATGGGTAACTAGATTAGGTCTCGCGTGATACGCGGGTAAAAAAAAAAATTTAGATTCTAAAATTGATAGTATGCTTAATTATGACCCGTATAGTTAGATTCTAAATTAAAATCCCGTTTAGTTATCCATGAATTACGTTTAGTAATTCGTATTTAAAAAAAATTAAAATTGATTCATATTACCCATAAATCTGATAAACAATTCCTTTAAATGAATGAGAGGGTTCCAGAATTACCAAACACACAATAATTTTTTTTTCTTCTTCTAATTTTATATACTATGAATCGTATATATTTTTTTATATATTTAACACTTTTTATTTGGTAGTTTTTATTTATTCTCTTACTTTACTTTTTCAATGTTATTAGTTTTCATTATATAAAACACAATTCTTTTTCCTTTTTTTGTTATTTTATTTGGTAGTTTTTATTTTTTCTCTTACGTTACTTTTTCAATGTTATTAGTTTTTATTATATAAAACACAATTTTTTTTTCCTTTTTTGTTATTTTGTATCTTAAGAAAATAAATAACTAACAATAGGAAAGTTTATATTATTACTTTGACATATGTCGCGTTTTTAATGAACAATGACACATGTTACGATCATGTGAGTAAGAATTATCTTACGTGTTACGCTCACGTTCAGAGATTCAGTTTTATATAATAAGATATGGACCAAAATCGATTTTTTTTTAATTGTGAAATACAAAACGTAAATTCTGCATAACTAAACGAAATTTTAATTTAAAATCTATTTATACGGATCATAACTACGCGGATTATCAGTTTTATAGTCTAAGTATTTTATCTTTTATCTGCGTATTACATGAGACCTAATCTAGATAATTATAAACTTGCGTGTCGAGGACGGAAAACAAATATAGTAAAATTAACCATAAATATGGCACAATCATAAGACAAAACCACAATTACCAAACAAACCGAGGATAAATACAAACATATGGAGTAGTTAAAGGAAACAACCGTGAATATAGATCAATCAGAGGACAAATCCATAAATGTGGACCAATCGGCAATAGGACACGTTATCTCGGAACCCTTTCATAATTATACATTAGTCATAAAGTTAAACAAGTTACATGCTTGTTGTGGTATGGTTTATATTAAGAAAAATAATTGCTAGCTATACCCATTACATAACTACACGTTCTAACTTTAAAAATGTATCTATAACTACACTAAATATTGTAATTACACGGTGACATGCACCAATTAACATAAGTTATGTTGTCAATACTATAATCATTCAATTACAAAATTTTAGCTTTAATCTTTGACGGAATCTATCAAAAATGAACCAGATTAACTCAGTTTATATCCAACCTGATTTCAACATAAATTCTCAATTTTTGGACCGGATCATAAATCATTTTGTATCGGATTGGGTTAAAATCAAGTTTGGTATACACCAAACTAATTATGGTTTAATCGGATTTAGACGAATTACGTTAGAAACTAAAAATTTATAATTTGATAGTTATAGTATTGGTCAGCATTTATTGAGGAGACGTGTGCTTCACCGCTTCTTTTAATATTTTACGGTGCAAATATTACAATTTAATAAGGCCGTTTATTATTATTTGTCGGAAAAAAATAAAAATAAGGTAAGTAGAAAACGTGATTTATGGATCAAATGCATGGTGGAGTTAGTTATGTAGGATCCACTCCGTATTCCCACTAGCGCCGTCAAGACTTACGCCGTTGATTATTTTTTCTAATATTATAACACCTCGCCGTTAATCCTTTTAACGGGACGAGAATACCCTTAAAACATCTCGATATGTACACGCCATTAAAAGAAACACACCATACCAAAATTGTGTATAATAATAAAAAAAACTGTCAAATTATTACAAAAAATAAAAGATCAACTTTAGAGTAAAAAAAAAACTGCAAAAAATCTCGATTATATAAAAAACCATTAAAACATTGTTAATTTTTTGGACATAATCTTTTCTTTTTTGAGATAATCTAAAACACGCTCGTTTTTGAAATTTTTATTTGGATCAAAGCTTATATAAAAAAAAACATTTTTATCTAATACACATGGGCAGATCAGTCGAGGGTTCGACACACATAATAATTATTTAAACTTAGATTTGTGTAAGTGAATCAATTTGAGGTTTTTAATATGCATGTTGGATCAATTTTTGAAAAAAATTAAAGAAGAGTGGTGGAAATCTGAACACTTTTTACTCCACTAAGTCTTTATTCTCAAAAAGATTAACAAAATAAATTTCAAAAGATTAAAGGATTCTTTACTATTTTGTCATTTTTTCAAAACAGTATATTGTACATGGATTGACTTTCCAGTCCTATCCATGTACAGTATTGCACAAAAACAAGAGATGTATTGTACACACGTGTATCAACAGAAATGTAAAATTGTCATTTTGCAAGAAAAAATGTTTAGATCATTTTTAAAATTTTAAAAAATGTTATAAAACTAAAATAGTTTTGGAAAGTGATTTGTACACGCAAATATCAACTAAAAGACTTAACTAAAATATTAAAGACTTTGTCAAATTGACCAAGTCAAAACAACGTTTATTTATTATACCTTCCCTTAATATAAATTCTGCTGAAATCAGATTAAACAACCTCCATTGAATAACAAACCTCAAGCATCCTACGAAGCTTCATGAACACATCTTGTTCGAGAGGTTTTGTGAGATAATCTGCAACTTGGTCTTGACAGAACACCATATCAATCACACCATCATTGCAAAGATCTTGCAGAAAGTGATAACGTATATTTATGTGCTTACTTTTTGCAGGAAGAACTGGATTCTTTGAGATTTTGATTGCTGAAATATTAACACAAAACATTGTTGTTGGATCTCTTAATTTGTTGGTGCTGGATTGTTTCCATCAATCTCCTTAGCCAAATGGTTTGACAAGAGCACAATCACTCATATCTCCACCATAGTCGCTCTCTGTATAACCAAACAAGTGTTCCTTCACATCTTTCTTATAAAGTATACCAAAATTAGATGTATCTATCAAATATTGAAGAATTGGCTGCAGCAAGGTGAATTTCTGATGGATTATCCATGTAACGACTGATTAAACTAACAGTATTGGTGGTTTACAGTCTCGTCGCTGTTAGATACATGAGGTTTTTAATATGCATGTTGATATTTTAATTTATAGATATTTTAAATTTATAGATATTTTTAATATGCATGTATGATCTTTGTCTCTTTTCTCATGTGGCAGGGGCATAATGGTAAAATCGCCAACAGAAGTATTGGACGTGGCGTGGGTGACGGTGAACTCGTTCACTGTGCCGTTAATAAAAAAGGCATTTAATTAAAACACGTTTTTTATATGCTCTATTATTCAAATTACTAATTTAGTAGTATTAATTATTTATTTCGTATCTGCAACCAGCGAAGAAAGTAATAAAGAGGTCCCCATTTCTTCCTCGTGACAAACTCACTTTGATGAGAGAGAGAGGTGAGAAAAGAAAAACCCTAATTTCTTTTTTTTTGTAGATTCTCATAGTCATATATTTATATTCGAGAACAAGGCAGAAGAAAAATTGAAGAAAGCAGGAAGATTCGTTTGCTCCAATTTTTTTTGATTTGTGTCTTCTGAGGAACGATTCTTTCGGTGAGCTTTGATTTCGCGAATCGAAGGCGTTTTTGTTGTCGATTGGTTTCAACGATGTCGACTTCTGCGGAGTGTAGAGAATTCTCTGGACGGAGGTTACCTGAGAAGCCGAGCTTCTCACAGACATGTAGTCGATTGAGTCGTTATCTCAAGGAGAAGGGTAGCTTTGGAGATCTGAGCTTGGGGATGACATGCAAGCCCGACGTCAACGGTACGGAGGCCTTCTCTTTCTCTACATCTGTTTATATTTTCCGGTTTCGGGGTTTTTAATTCCCAATTCGAATTCCATCAAAAGTTATTTAGGGCATGAAAATCTACGAATTGAATCAAGCGATTGAATGTTGACAGGAAATTGAATCATATAGGAGAATTGTTTTTGCGTGTAATCGTCTAACCTTCATATAGATGAGACAAGAATCATCTACTTTGATTACTGATTGTCGAATCAATTATGATTATTTGAATTTCTGGGAGATGCTTCTCTGTTTGGTTGAAACATTTTCCTCAGTAATCCTCAGCCCTAAGTATAAACCAGATTTAGGTTGCGAGGATCGGAGAATAATTTTAACTTTGGATCAATTCTGCAGGAGGTTTTGCTGTGTCACGTCAGCCCACAATGATGAATCTGTTCCCTTGTGAAGCATCAGGAATCGATTCTTCGGCTGCTCAAGACGTTAAACCAAATAATTTGTTTCCTCGGCAATCAAGCTATTCTTCCTCCTCTTCCTCTGGGATCAAAGAAGAAGTCGACAAGATCAAAGAGACCAAGTATGGTTATCTGTAAATAAGTTAAAAGAATAATCTGACACATAGTAAGCTAGATTTCCATCAGTTTGACTAATTTTGTGCGTTGTCTTTAACCTTGAGCAGATCTGTGAAGCCAGAGTCTGAATCTGCTCCATTGACCATATTCTACGGCGGTCAAGTTATGGTGTTTGATGATTTTCCTGCTGACAAGGCCAAAGAAGTCATTGAATTGGCTAACAAAGGAAGTGCCAAAAGCTTCACAGCTGAAGTGAGCAATAACCAGAGTGCTTATACTCAGAGCTTAGCCAAGAATCAAAAAGTGATTACTTCTACCCCAAATTCAGTTCCTAGTCTTGCAAAACCCGCAGCACAAGAGCCAATCCAGCCCAACCCGTCCTCTTTAGCTTGCGGTAAATATATCCCAGGCCTCTTTGGTTCAATCTCTGGGCTTTTTGGCCTATCCATATTTGTCTAACTTTCTTTTCTCTCTCTCTCTTTTGATTTGTAGAACTCCCAATTGCTAGAAGAGCTTCGCTTCATCGATTCCTGGAGAAGAGAAAGGATAGGTAATATGCATTTTTTGTCAAAACATCTTATGTGATTATTCCATAATTTAATTTGTTGTTAAGCAAGTTTCTGAATATCCTACTCGTAACCTTTAACAGGATTACATCAAAGGCACCGTACCAGATAGACGGTTCAGCCGAAGCGTCTTCCAAGCCTAAGACAGCTTGGCTCGGTTCGCGGTAGTCTTTTAGACTGTCTAGATCCAGAAGCCACTTGAGAGACCACGGTAGTCTTTTAGACTGTCTAGATCCAGAAGCCACTTGAGAGACCATCTCGTAAGATTCTTTTGATGCTCCAGCGTTTACAGATATCAAGCTCCTCTGTTCATTTTTTATATAAATTGATTTCTCGCCTTGTAGTTTTTGTTTGTTCGATGCCCCAAAAACTCGGTATATTGTATAAAAGTAATCTTATAGTTGGCTTGTGTGGTTTAAGCCATTGTCTATAACTCTTTCCTTTGCCGATCTCAACATTTGCTTGCAACTTTTGTAAGAAACATAAGTTCTGTTTTTTTTTTTTTTTTTTTTTTTTTCACGGCCTTAATATCATCTTGTTTTAATTAATCCAAGTGCTTCCAGTTAGCAAGAGTAATTAAATCATTAAATTAAAGCATTGGTTTTTCTTTATTTTAGTCATCAGAATAGAACTCCAAAAACTCATTTTCTCTTAAAAACATGGAAATATATAAAATCAAAAGAAGATTATTTATCAAAAGTAACAGGTTTACGCGAATCAGTTTACATTTGGACTTATCGAAAAATCTGAAACTTTAAATTTTAATTAGTTAGAGATTTTATTTAAACATTTATCTTTCTAAAAATAATAATTTGACATATTTTCTATATACATTTCGTGATCTATGTACCATTATCATTCATTCATATTTACTTCATATTTTTAAAATTATTATCTATATAATTTCAATGACATTTCTATATGATTTATACATATCAAAGCTTAATATTAGTTTCTTTTTGTTTATTTGTAGTTTTTGATAGTGATGAAAATTTAGAAGACGATAAAAGAGATTCTAATATAAACTCTACTACATTTGAAGTGTTTTGATTTTATGTTTTATTTGGTAATACAATTTATTTGAATTTTATTTGTTTTTTTTCGAACTTTTGCTTTTAAATTTAATTGGATTTGATATAATACATTTCAATTTATATTTATTTTGATAAATATTTTGTTTTAATTATTTTTCATTTGAGAATTGTGAATTTTTGTGTTTGTAAAGAAAAGCTCGAAAAAACTCGAAAAACTTTAGAGTCATGTCCGGGCCGAGCCGGACTTTTTTAAGTCCAATATTTTTTTGGACCGGGTCGAACCGGACTCAAATACATGCAGGCATTACGGATTTTGGGCCGGGCCGGACAAACCCGATTGA
This sequence comes from Eutrema heterophyllum, assembly GCA_002933915.1. Taxonomy (NCBI): domain Eukaryota; kingdom Viridiplantae; phylum Streptophyta; class Magnoliopsida; order Brassicales; family Brassicaceae; genus Eutrema; species Eutrema heterophyllum. The sequence goes on from PKMM01041060.1 coordinate 674,787, forward strand.
CATCCTGTACTCTTTAACTTTATAAAATATCCAATAAGGCAGTGGACTAAAATCAAACCAGGCTTAGTACGGCCATGGGATATCTGGGTCGCGAACTCGCGATAGCTTTTTGGATTATATTGATCAAATATCATCTTTTTCGGTTAGGGAGAACGATACTCCCTCAAATTCAGAATAATTGTTGTTTATTTTTTTATATAATTTAAAAAATATATTTAATTTTCCTTTTTTCTAAATTAAACTATCAATTATTATCTAGTTACATATATATAAGAGAATTCAGTTAATGATAAAATAAACAGCCAGAATACAAATAGTTACAAAAAATAAAATTTAATTAATTTTGCATAAAACATCATTTAATTTAAAACAAAAAAAAAAATCCTAAAACATCAATTATTCTAAAATGAAAGAAGTATATAATTAGTATTGGCAAAGGACCCGAATACAACAACTTGCATATCCAAGACCCTACATGCATAAATTGCACTAAGAATCAGAATGATTAAAAAAACTTATTTTGTTTGTTTGTTAATATTATAGTGTTTCTTCAGGGCTTTATTTTATTAAAACGCTATTTTAGTTTCGTTGTTAATCTGAAACTGAGCACGTACGCAATATTATTTTTTCAAATATATTTTGAGTTGGAATTATGAATTACTCAAATTTGGAATTAAGATGAATGTGAGTAATGCAACTACATATCTATGTAGTAGTATACGATTTTTTCACGAAAAGGATATCAATACCTTACATTTCAAAGGTAGTTTTATTTTAAAATCTCTAAATAATATATTGGGGTGAATTACAATATAAATCACTTTCCTCATTTTTTGTTACATATAAGGCACGTGTGACTCTTTGGACACTTTTTCCCCTGTTCATTTAATGTTAATCCCATATTACCCTTGTCAATATTACACGATCTCTTGTTCGTTTTTGCAATTACTCCGACATCGGAGATTTGAGAGAGATAGAGTACCTGAGAGAGAAGCGGAGAAGAGACGAGAGATCTGGTGAATGAGAGAGAGGAAGGTGGAGACGAAGCGGAAAGAGCGAGTCTAGATCTGGAGGAAGAGCAGAGGAGACGAGTAGCAGAAATTTGAGTGCGAAGAGAAGACATGGTGTTGGTGTTGAGTGTGAGAGACACACGCTCGGCCATATGAAGCGATTTGGGTTTGTAATTTAGGTTTCGTTTTTTAAACAATTTTGGATGGTAATTTTTTTTCATTTTTACGATCTGGGTTTTCTGTTTTGGTTGTTTAGGTGCCGGAGTCCACCTGGGAACACGACATGTACTCCGAAAGGTCAGACGCTTTCCCTCCCCGATCCAGCCGTTCTTCCGCCGGAATCGAAACTGGAACGAAGCTCTACATATCCATCTGGGAACGTGAGCACACGTTAATGCTCCGGCGAACTATTTTCCGCCGGCCCTGTGGAATTTCCAGGCGATTCAGGGGATGGATCTGTTCCGGATGAGGTATGTTGGATTGTGGAAGGTGGATGATGTATGTTGGATTCAAGATGATGGATGGATTCGATTTCAGAGATTCGATAATCTAGAGCAGGTGATGATAAAGTGGTTTTTTGTTGAATTGGTTTTTTGTTATGATGAAGTGTTTTTTTGTTGAATTTTGCAGGTGACATTGTCCACGAGCATGTCCAATGAGCCGTTGTCCACGAGAACTATATGTCCAATGAGCCGTTGTCCACGAGCATTGCAAGTAAACTGTCTTCTCCTATGTTGTGTTGTATGTATTTTAGTAAAAGCCATGGCTGTGGCAACGAATGAAGTTTTAGGACACGTTTGTTTCATTATACAGAGGGGTGGATGAAGTCATCCCGGATGAATTTCCGTGGATGGGTATTATATAGTGAGCTTGGTTTGAATCTCTTTATCTTTCTCGCTGTTTTTTTAATAGGATTGGTTTCTATGAGATATTATGGATTGAATTCTCGTTGGTGTACATTTGTTTGTGGAACAAATCGAATAACAGGTATGAGACTTCTCGTGTCTCAATTGGTGTAAATTCATCAATTAACAAAGGTGAGCTGATTAATGCTTGATTTTCAAATTCATCTGGGTCTATTACGTTTGAATCAATATTAAGGTTGATGTCTTGATGTCTTGTTTAATTGATGTCTTGTTTTGATGGATAAACTTATAATTATGGTTATGAAGTCTTTTATCCTTGGAACTTTTCATTTTGTATAAGACAGTGCTTTCATAGGCCTAGTGAGATTGTAAATCATGGATGGGTATGTATGGATGAATTAATATGGATTGATATTTTGATATTTTGATATTTTGATGATGTGATATGTATGATATTTTGAAAACCATAGATTAAGAATCATGGATGAACTTGTATGGATGAAGTTGTCGAAAACTTAGAAGAACAAGATGTGGACATGAGATCATGGATGTCATCCAACGGACAAGATACCGTGGACAGAAAGTCCTTTGTATATACATTCATTTCTTTTATTTAGATATTGGTAACTATTTTTTTTTTTGGGGGCAAAACCTATTTTGATTTAGTTATATTTTAAAATTTGGGTAAAATATTTTGATTACATTTACAAAGGTTTGTTCGTTTGGTATTATACTAATCTTGGCTGCATCTTCATGCATTTTTAAATACAATAAAATTACAAGATGATTTTGGTAAAACGTATGAAGAGAAGTGATTGCAGGGATTGAGATTCTTTAGAAACAAAATCCTCGCGGACATGAAAACAAAATCAGATTCATTATTTCTTATTCATGCTCTCATGTCCACTATTCATGCTCTCATGTCCACTATTTCTTATCCACGCACCCATGTCCATCCAGTAAAGGCTTCCAATTAAAACTTAAGAATATGCAAGTTGGATAACAAAACGATAGCTATGAATAAACAGTTTCTCGGTCTAAAAACAGATAGCCAAGATTCGATCTTTCAATGATAATTAGTCTCTAATCAAATGAGGATTTGAAGTTAAACACAGGCAGCTCGTCCACGCTTGCTCGTCCAAGCATTGCAGCATAATAAGAAACCAACTTCAAGTGTCGCTGCTGATATAACAAGTGTCCACGCTGCTTGTCCACGCTAGCTTGTCCAGCTACACAACAACAAGCCAAGAAATGATTCCTTGGGAGCCTCTGAAATAAGAACTCGTCAATGTTCTGAACTTTTCTTGTCCAGCTACACAACAACAAGCCAAGAAATCACATCGACCATGAATTTTGTGGTAACTAACTACACTTTCCAATATCTCGAATTACTCTCACGGTTTTCTCTATAGGAATTAGCTTACTTGTGTCCCAGATTGTAAGTTTTACTCTTTTCCCTCTTACTTTCAGCTGTTTGATTTTAAAATCAACACCTACAATGTTATATTGATCAGATCAGACAAATTAAAACAATGCCAGTGCAGAGGAAACAAGGAAAGCAAGCAATGTTCGGTTTTACGACTTTCCTCAGACAGATCTGATCTTCAAGCACAAATTTGCTATGAGACTCTTATAGAAACAGACACAAAGTCAAAACACACGAACAAAATCTGGTAAAATGTGAATTAATAGTGCCAATATAAGCATTGAGAGATTCATGAGCTTCCACTTATGAAAACTACTGAGCGTAAAGAAATGACAGCTTGAAGTCTCAATTTGTAGTATATCAGAAAAAGTCACAACAAGAAAATATATTTTCTCACTTCATTTTCCAGGGAATCAAAATGAACTTCATGTCTCAATTTCAGTTGACATTTGAATTTTGACCACACAAGGTTCTTAGACTCTTAGCTCAGAAACTGTAAGCAAATGTTTCAAGGAAAAAAATCAAAATGCTGTTTTACTCTCTTCAAACACAACATCAACAGGAAAGCATGCCGACAAAGAGATAATGAGTTATCTTCATTTGAAATTTGACCAGTCAAGATTCTAGCTCTGAGACTGATTTAGCTAAGTACCATTCTCGGACAAAAAAATATCCCAGCAAGAAAACGATATTTTCTCAACTCAATTTTTTGGGAATCAAACAGAAAATTAAGAAAATACCAATGGTGGGAGCAAGATCTTCGACAGAGCTGGAAATGAAGCTGAGAAGCAAGCTACTTTTACCAACACCAGAATCTCCGATCAATAAGATCTTGAAAGAAAGATCGTATCCACTTTGCCCAGAAGAAGATCCCATTTTCTACAATCTCACTCCTAAAACTCTTCTTTATCTTTTGTCGATTCAATACTGTAGAAAAATAACAAAATATCCCGAACGACAAAAACCCAGGAGAGATCAAATCAAATTAGACCAATGGATGTATGCTCCGTTGCATCGGAAGCAAGCGACTCGGCTACTTCTCCACCGTCGGCAAACTATCCTCATGTCCCAACTCCGACCTACCCATGAATCAAAACCGGAAAATCAAACAAAACCTTCAAAAATCAGAAGCAATCAAAACCCATAAAAACTTGATAACCTGTCGAAAGAAGGAGGAGAGACTTATGAGAACAAAAGGGTATAAGAGTTTTTTAATACAAAATAAGTGACCAAAAGAGTTGAATGTGCTTTATTGTGTAATTAGAAAGTGCAAAAGTGCCATTTCTACGTAATTATTTCATATATCTTGACTGGTAACTTTTTTTTTAATAAAAATAAACCAGAAGTAATAACCCCTAGGAATTTGTCTTTTTGACCAAAGATTGTATAAATGTTCAGGTCTTGTAGTCACAAAGTTGTAGACACGTGTCTTGCCCAATCTTACATTTTCAATTGATGAAATATTTTGATTACATAATAGTTTGAGAAGTTTGGGTGTCTATAAAATCATCCCTAGCATTTTTATTGAATTTTTTTTTTTTACCATCTTATTGATTTCTTGTATTCCGAGGAAAAAGCATATACACATTAATCAGTATTTAAAAAACAAAATTAACCAAAAAGCAAGCTTCTATACAATTTGCTTTTAACCTAACCAAAAAAATTAATCTTTTTTCTTTACTTACTATTTTTTTTTCTTTTTCTTTTAAGGTGAAATAGTATGATGATCACTCTCCTTTTTTTTTTTTTTTTTTTTAATTATACTTCTCTTCAAATTATTGTGCATTTCCTATCCTAAAATACGAATATCCTGGCGGAGAAACTCTGTTCGTCGGCGTAAGGAGAGCTTGAAACGTCAACGTTTCTCGAAACTTGCGATTTACATTGCTCAATTCGGTCGTCCTTCATTATTTGCACTGATCTGCACTCTGCACTGCAAAATCCCATCTCTCCTCTGCACACAACAGAACCCCCAAAAAAAAAATCAATTTCCAGAAGAAAACCCATCAAACAAATTCGAGTTTCTCGGGATTTGAATCTGTCTCGATTTTATATTCGCTAATTGGGTGATCTGAAGTTGATTAATTTATTACATTGAAACTTACTTGTACATGTAAATGTCTTTGCCTTGAAGTCTCTTCTTACACAAGCAACACGAGCTCAGAAACTCTGGCGAATCCCTAAGAATCTGTCTCTTAATAACCGGTGGTTCCTCGACGAGAACCATCGGTTTTGACCCATTCTCAAACAATTCAAACCCGTCGTCGTTGTAATACACTTTGGTCGGCCCATCACGGCTCGTCACGTAGGTGTATTCCTCCTCCGAGAGATCAATCTCCGGGTATCGGAATCTCCCGGAGTAGCGAACCGGATCGTACCGGTTAATCCCGATGCTACTCTCCTCCAACGCAGCGACGATACCCAAACCGATACCACCGGAACCGTACCGCTTCGAGTGAACCGGCGATGGGAATGTCAAATCTAACGGACTTCTCGGACTCGCCGTGTAATCCTCGGGTTTGATAGCAGATCGGCTTCCCGGAACCAACATCTCCGACAATTTTCGGATCATTACATGAGGTCTCTTGCTTAGAATCATAATCAAAAATCAAAAAAAAAGCAAGAGAGATTGAGAGAATTTAAATCAGAAATCGAGGAACGCTCGCAAGCTTATAGGAAGGAAAGAATCTGATTGAAGAAGAGAAGATGGAGAAAGGTAGAGACTTGAGCCCACTGATTTCCTTTCAAGTTTGGAATTTTGTGTTGCTATGATTGAAGTTTATAGAACGGCCCACCATTTATTTATCATCACCATTTAGTAATTTTTTATTTTTTTTGTTTATCGATTATTATACTCCATTATTGAAATGAGCAGGCTCAGATATTTTTATTTTTATTTTCATTTTCTGTAATGATTTCTTTTTATTATTTCATTGGTGAGTAAGACACTGGGACCCACTTATTGTCATCAAGATTCAAATGTCCATTTCCGATATTTATTTTTATTCTTGGGATTCCAAGACTTTCTTTCTCTAAGGAAAAATTATTCTGTGATGTACATTTTTGTTTTTTTTTTTGGTTGTAAATGTGTTATTAATATTATTAGACCGATTCATCTACTGGATAATTTTATATTTATTACTAGCATCTAGATTATTATTTATATAGTGGTTTTTTGTCTGCATTCAGACTGTGGTTCTACTTTTTTTGAAAGTGAATTGTTTTTTTTTTTAAGTTAAGCCGAAAATTAGGTGGCAATTTGAAAGGATTGTGGAATCTTATCCTCAACATTAATTTGTTCGATAAAACATAAAATTTTGTTTTTCTAGATATTTTCTCGGCTTAATTTTGTTTTGTGGACCGTTTCTCTTCCTTCCAATCCTATTTTCTTGACTCAATTATTGATGTTGAACTTTGTTGTTTTCATTAAAAATATCGAAACAGATTACAGACGTAATGCTGGGAAGATATTTTTATTATTTCATTTAAAGAAAACCCCCCTTGTATCTATCATCATTTGTTTACGCTTAGGGACCTACAAAACACGAGAATCATTCAAACTGGGCTGGACAAGATGATTAAATATCTAGGCCCAACTATAAGATTTTGGGCCGAATAATAATATCTTCCAAAAATCATCGTATGTGAAGGAAATCTAGAAAGTCATATTGATATATCGAAACATGAAATTATAATTTGTTACCTATTATTCGATTTTTTTCAGTGATAACAAAAAAAAAAAAAAAAAAAAAAGGACATCCACATGAAAAATGCAGGAATCCGAAACGAAACAAGTTCTCGGGTCGTTGGAGCTCCGTTTTACAAAAAAAAATATCGAGATCACTCCATGACCCGAAGAATCCAAAATTCGCTCTTTACAAATTTTCGTTTGGAAATTTAAAAATCCCAAAGAAATAAAGACCCATCACAATTCTCTTCTCCGTAATCTTCAATGGGCAAAATCTCTGTAAATCGATCACCGGAGAAGCCGTCGGAGAAGTCATCAAACCCGGGAAATATCCCGAAATCCGTCGGAGGCATATGGAAGAACGACAGATCACAATCCAGCGACGATGAAGCCACTTCAGACGCGGAGGTTGAAGGAGACTCTGGCCGGATTTCGGATCGGGATAAACCCGATTCTTCTCCCCGGATAATAGTATTGTCCTGGGCGTTGGCGAATCGAGCAGCCGCTTCCCGAATCTCCGGAGGCGTTAACGACCTTCCGCCGGAGATCGACGGTGGATTATCGGGGAAATTGAAATCGGCATCTCCTCCGCGGAGACAAAACTGAGCTGCGTCGAAGGCACGCGCCGCCTTCTCCGGCGTGTCGTACGAGCCTAACCAGATTCGTTGTCTGCAGTTGGGAAGTCTGATCTCTGATACCCATTTCCCCCATTTCCTCTTCCTCACGCCTTTGTACTTTGACTGCATTGACGAGTTTCTCTTCTCTTCCTCCTCCTTCATCGCTTTCTTCACCATTGGAAAAACAAGACCCGGTTTCAATTCGGTTAAAATTTGACTCTGTTCCGGTTCGAGATTTCTTTTCCTCGTTTGGTTTGCAGTTATTTCTGTTATCTGTTTGATTCGAATTTGCGGCTGTGTGGATTTATATACTATGAGGAGTGAAGTGGGAAGGAAAGAGATGAACGCTGACTAGCGCGTGAAGAACGTACACGTGGCGGATTATAAGTGGATGACGCGGGAACGGTGAGACTGTGTTGGCTTGTCGTGTTCCTTGTTTTCCACGTGATTTATTTCATTCCCGCATCATCTGATTGATGATGAAGAAGAATCACTATTAAAGTAAAACATAGGTAGATTAATACTCGATAAATTAATAATTTCTATAAATTAATAAAAAATTTCGATTCCTAGTTGGGTCAGTGTAAAATTTAACACAATTCAATAAGATAATAAGATAATAAATTTTTTGAAATTCCTATGTAAATATATGGTCCCAATAATATGATAAATTAATAATTATAAATCTTATGTATACATATTTAAGACAATTTAGTAAAATATGAATCTATTGTTGTTTGTTTATTCTTAAAGTTAGAATCTCGTTGGAGCTCATCTCTAATCTTCCTTATTGCATCCATAACTCTTTGTGTTGTCTTCTCGACCTGTATCCAAAAATTGTAAAGATTTTTAGAGGCCATAATTGCTTCTTTGCGTGTAACCACTTTCAAATGTTTCATAACATCATCTTCAACTTCATCATCTTCAGTAAGGATAGTTGCTACAATTTCTTCTAAACTCTGAACTTATGAGCATGTATCATTTTCATCCGGGTAGTCGAGTAGACTATTGACATTCATTCTGTTTCGATAACCGATATTATTAATCACTACTTCAAATTCACGAATGTCGTTTGATTCATCTTCTAAATTCCTTGATACGATATCTTCTGAACGAATCTTGCAGTGTCGAAAACAATTTGCTATTGTAAAGTTTCCAGTAACTATTGCAAAGATAATGTCATTCAACTTCATCAAGGAAACTTCTCTCTTTCTTATGATACAATATCCAATTGCGATGTATAATCTATTCAAATAAAATAAAATTAAAAAAATTATACACTAAACTTTTTTTATCTCTATAAATTAATAATTATTAATTTATCGATAAATTAATAATTTATTAATTTATCGATTAATTAATACCTTTATAAGATAATAAAATTTTGAAATCCCAAACATTAATAATTTATAGAAGTTTTACTGTATTTGTTTAGACACCTTGTTCAAAAGACTGAAATAGTTAGTTTAAAGATCACTTATTCTTTTTTTCTTTTTCATCAGACTATATTGAAGACAGATAAGACACACAGATATATGAATTGATTAATTGGTTGAAGAGTATCATCGTCTAGTAGGTGAATTCACCAACTCCATGAAATTGACTACGAAATATGTAAGCAAATGATATTAATTAGTAACCCGGTGATGGTAATTCTACCGGTTGGCCAAGGGAAGCTAAATCAATGTTTTGAAACCCGGTCCAGACCCGCGGTCAAACCGGTAAACCCGGTGACCCGATAAACAATCCGGTTCGGGTTATATGATAAAATCCGCAACTTAAAAACTCGATAAAAATTGGAAAAAACCGCTATCAACCCGTGACCCATCAACTGGTTGAACCGGGGTGATGGTTCTAATAAAAAAAAATTAAAATTCTAACATGTCCAAAGATTAAAATTCTCTTTGACATTCCGTCTCTCCTAACTCCATCACAAACCAACAGCATCAGCGAACATAAAATTCTTTGTACACCGTTCTTCTCTCTTCACTGTTTTTTTTTTTAATATATTTTCTATTGTTTCTGCTTGTCATGAATCTTATGATTTCTATTCTTTTGTTTTTAATTATATTATAAAAATTATATTAGCTTTATTTTATTCTCTTGGACCTATTCTCATGCTTCCAAATAAGTAATTATGTTTTATAGTTGATATGCCTTTTTGCCGTGATATACTTTGTATGTTGTTCTTTGTATTTTTAATATAATTTTATTATTTTCTATCTTCGTATTTATATATATATATATATATAATTATGTATAGAAAATTCATTTATTTATTCACCTGCAAACAAACTGCGGTCGGCCCATTGACCCGATGACTCGGAAGATAATCTGGTTCATTGTCCGGGTTGGGTTTAAAAAAAATTCTTTGGGGAGCATGACCATGTCTTGGGTTCGAGATGTAACAGCAGTGGGAAATAGACTTGTTTACCTTGCTTTGATCTCTGCTCTAAGAAGACTACAAGCCTAATTAAGATCCAAAATTTATCGGATACAAAAAAGAAGGAAAAAAAAAAAAAAGGTGGTGTTAGTGAGATATATTTTTTTTTTTTTTTTTGATGTTAGTGAGAATTTCTTCTATGTAGTGCCAACATTTGGATAATAAACTTGAAAACTGTTCACCATAATTCATATTTGGCTTAAGTCCTGATAGATTTGTCACTCGGTTTTTTGGCGTAAAAAAAGTGATTGGAACAGACGCAGACAAAACTTGTCCATACTGAATTACTGATTACTGCTGCTCATGACATTTTTGATACGGACAGTAATCAAATATGTTCGATTATGAGACAACATAATCAAAGTCAAACCACACTCCTTGAGTTCCCATAAAGCTGCCTTGAAGATACCATAATCAAGTAGTCTTTGGAGCAGAAACAAGAAGAAGAAACCATAATCAAGGACCAATAGCCTTGAAGATCTCTCGTTTGCTCCATCAATTAGTTTCTTGATTCTGCCTCGTTCTATTGCTTCTTTTCCTCTCAATCAGAAAAAGGTAGTTCCATTAAACCGCCAGTTGTGAGCAATAATAATATAAAGTAATTAACCTTCATACGAATTTTAATAATATGATTTTAATAGCTTTATACTTAGTAGTATGAAACTTAATTACTAATGAAAAATTAAATCTAGAATTTAAACATGTTTTATAAGATTTGTACAGTATTTATTTATTATAAAAGTCATCAAATAATAATTACAATCTTTGATGGCGTTATGCCAATTTTTAGAGAGTTAGTTAAACTTTTGACGTTAATTAACTTTTGGATGTAGTTGATGCTGTCAGCTAAAAAAGGGAAGCGAAACTTTGAGAAGAGGCGTCTCAGTTTCATCCTACTCAAAATTTACAAGTGCATCTATCAAGTGAGAGCAGCAACTTCGAGTCTCCATCCCCAGAGAGAAGCTTTAGGATAAGACAATGGCGATTCCGATGCCTACTCGCCAGCTATTCATCGACGGCGAATGGAGAGATCCCATCTTGAAGAAGCGAATCCCGATCGTGAATCCGGCTACCGAAGAGATCATTGGTAAGCCCTTTTATTCTCTTCTTGCGCTCACAACCCGATACAGCTCCATTGGATCCACGATCTTCCGTCTACAAATTTCTACTTCGATGTGGAGATTTCGCTTCTGGGCGTCTTCTTAATCTACTTTTTTTTTGTTTTTGTGCTAAATTAAAAGGATCTTCCGTCTACAAATTTCTACTTCTCTTTACTTTGATGTGGAGATTTCGCTTTTGGGCGTCTTCTTAATCTACTTTTTTTTTGTTTTTGTGCTAAATTAAAAGGATCTGTATGTTTTGGATGAAACAGGTGATATTCCTGCGGCTACAACGGAGGACGTGGAGGTTGCAGTCAACGCTGCCCGAAGAGCATTTTCAAGGGATAAAGGGAAAGACTGGGCCAAAGCATCAGGAGCTGTTCGTGCCAAGTATTTACGTGCTATTGCTGCTAAGGTATTCATTTGATGTTTTTGATTTTGATGTTCAGACCTTTGTGCAATCAGTTTTAATCTTCTCATATATTTAGGTTACTGAAAGAAAGTCGCATCTGGCAAAGCTAGAGGCGCTTGATTGTGGTAAACCATTGGATGAAGCAGTCTGGGACATGGTACTGTTGCTTCCGTTTTGGTAAATGTCGGATCTTTCTTTGCAGGTTCGATCTTAATGTGCTTGTTTGATGTGCTGCAGGATGATGTTGCTGGATGTTTTGAATTTTATGCTGACCTTGCTGAAGGATTAGATGCTAAGCAGAAAGCACCAGTCTCGCTTCCCATGGAGAGTTTTAAGAGTTATGTTCTGAAGCAACCTATTGGAGTTGTGGGACTGATTACACCATGGTAACTTTCGTTAACTTTTAGTTTCTTTCTTGGGGTCAACTTGTTAGGATGTTTATCGCGCCTATTCTATATAATGTAAAGCCCATTTCAACCAACTCTTGAACCTCGTTTGATGTCGAAGGAATTACCCCCTTTTGATGGCTGTTTGGAAGGTGGCTCCTTCACTTGCTGCAGGGTGCACTGCGGTTCTCAAGCCATCAGAGCTGGCATCAGTGTAAGTAACTGTGTATAATCTTTTTCGTTGTTATGCTTCGTTGATCTCATTTGTGTCATGGTTTTTAACTTCAGCACTTGTTTGGAGCTTGCTGATATTTGTCGAGAAGTTGGTCTTCCTCCTGGGGTCCTCAACGTTCTGACTGGATTAGGTTCGGAAGCTGGTGCTCCTTTGGCATCACATCCCAGTGTGGACAAGGTATTGGTCTTTGAGACATACATTAAACATAATACAATTTGACTAAAAGGGCTACTGATTACACCATCATTTTTAGTTTAACGTATGCGGTTCTTAAAAGCTAAAATGTAAAAGTCATGGTTTCTTGCCAGATTGCGTTTACTGGAAGTTTTGCCACGGGAAGCAAGGTCATGACAGCTGCTGCTCAGTTGGTGAAGGTAATTCAAATTTCTGGGAATCTGCTATATATATATATTTTCTCCTCTTTTGTTACATCAAACAATGTCAATGACTCATGGCCTTGTTGCAGCCTGTTTCTATGGAACTTGGTGGGAAGAGCCCTCTCATTGTGTTTGATGACGTTGATCTTGATCAAGGTGAGTGTCACAAAAAGTAATTTAATGGATTTGGAGTTTTTTAGCTAACTTCTTCTGATACAACTATATTCAAGATTACAAAGGTAGTCGTTGCTTTTATGGTGACTCGGATCTGGTTAACCTTAAAAATGTTTTTTTTTTAAATTTTGTATATGTTTTGACGCATGCGAATGATCTGAATAGCTGCTGAATGGGCTCTCTTCGGTTGCTTCTGGACAAATGGTCAAATCTGCAGTGCAACTTCCCGCCTTCTTGTTCATGTAAGTGCCAATCAAGTGTTTCATCTCCTGCATGCTTTTAGGTTGAACCTGAACTTCCTAATACTACTGTAATATTTATTACTCGAGAAATGTTATGCGGTGAGATGTTAGCATAGAGGTCCATGACAATGACATTTATCCCAGATCAAAACTTTCAGGTGGTTATGCGAACAGGGATAAGTCAGTGCTTGATACAATTGCAGACCCTTGTCTAAATAAGTCTATAACGATCTAATTTATATTCTCTAAATTATCCTAGGAAAACATCGCAACTGAATTCATAGAAAAGCTTGTAAAATGGAGCAAAAACATTAAAATTTCAGACCCCATGGAAGAAGGATGCAGGCTTGGTCCTGTCGTCAGCCAAGGACAGGTAAAAGCCCAGTGTTCATTTCTGTCTTTCTATTGTCATTCTGCAATCAGATTGCTAAACCTAAATGTATTACTAGAACGGTAGAACCAGGAAAAAGAAGGAAAATATAATTGATGAGAATCTTATAATACGTTGGAATTTTTTCAGATATTGATTTCTGTAGTACAGTGATTATTTTTTGCCTCCTGTAATATTTAAATTGTTCAGCTTCTAGAGCATCAGTCAAACCACATCTTCCATATCATGTTTCATTAGGCTTGTCATGTTCTTACTTATTAGATATGCATCAACTTTTGTGGTTATATAATCTGAATGGGCTGACAAAAGTGAATATTACAGTACGAGAAAATATTGAAGTTTATCTCAACGGCTAAAAGTGAAGGTGCAACAATTTTGCATGGTGGCTCCCGACCTGAGGTATTATATCTCACTCGCTTCCCTATCCTTGATGCAGTTTCTTTGAGGCTATGATGGTGACCTTTATATCACATATATATATGTCTCACAGCATCTGAAAAAGGGATTCTTCATTGAACCAACCATCATAACTGATGTAACCACTTCAATGCAAATTTGGAGAGAAGAAGTGTTCGGGCCTGTTCTTTGCGTGAAAACATTTTCCAGTGAGGATGAGGCAATTGAGCTAGCAAATGACTCCCAGTAAGAAAACGTTTCTCTGATCAGATCTGATCCGTTGCCTTGGTGTTTAATCTTCTTTATCAATTAAGATCTAATTGACTGAAAATCATTGATAAATGACAGTTACGGATTAGGAGCTGCAGTGATATCTAACGATACAGAAAGATGTGACCGTGTAAGCCAGGTTAGTGCCTCTTCCTTAAACCATTCAGTCTCCGTATACACGCCTAGCAAATGAAACAACAAACACCACAAATCATAATTGATTCTATTACTTTGTTAGGCCTTTGAAGCTGGGATTGTCTGGATTAACTGCTCACAGCCTTGCTTTACGCAAGCTCCGTGGGGTGGAGTCAAACGCAGTGGATTTGGACGTGAACTGGGAGAATGGTACATCTCTCTCTCTCTCTCTCTCTCTCTCTCTCTCTCTCTCTCTCTCTCTCTCTCTCTCTTTTGTTGTTGTTGTTGTGTCACAAATCTCAGAAATCTTGTTATCAAAGTCTTGTACTGAACAAGTCTTCGTTTTGGTTGGTTTCTTGTGTGCTTCAGGGGACTTGATAAATACTTGAGTGTGAAGCAAGTGACTCTCTACACTTCAAACGAACCGTGGGGATGGTACAAATCCCCGGCTGAGTAATGAATATATATATTACATTCCCATGAAAATGGAAGATCAAATACTGTCTGTTCCATCTTTGTTCTTTTATCCATCTGTCAAGTTTGGTACTGAAGCTCTTTTCGTAAAACCTATGAATAAACTTGCTTTGGTAATTGGTTGTTCTGAAAGGTTAGGCATTTTAGGGCTCTGGTGCAGCAGAATCAGGAACATGCACCATTTTATGTCACCTTCAAGTTACATCAAAGTTTAAAAACTCACATGGCATTAAATTCAAAATCGGATTATACTATACCTTATTTGCTCAGAAAGAGCGTTTTATTTATGAGATCCGAGACTAGTGGATAATTCATCCTAAATAATATGATAAAAATGAGCAATTTATTACATAAACAAATCTGAAAGGGGGGATGGAGAAAAAAAGATAAAAGAAAGAGAGGTGTGTGCCTGTGAGGATTTTCTCGCGCTTATCCTATAATGATGTGAATGGGTGAGTATGACTTGGACCCATCACCAGAACATTACAGCTCCTTTAGATCTCGATAACCACAACTTACTAGTGACACTTTCGATATCAGATCTTCTCAAAAACTTCACCTTTTTTTTTTAATTTTTCTCCGACGAGATCTTCCCTTAAAAAAAAAACACTCTGAAAAACTGCCATTTTCTGTTGTCGTTGTTCTCAATTCTGATTCTGCGGTGCCCATTTCCTGCTTTGTATAGTGTGACCCAATTACAGTGGTGTAATCTGTCTGTGAGAAATCTGAGGTTTTCTGGGTTTGTTTAGAGATCTGCGCTTTTGGGATTTTGAAAAATGGGGAGCTCAATGGAGGAGAAAGTGGTCGCTGTGATCATGGTCGGTGGTCCAACCAAAGGTGGAAAAGTTTTCTTTTTGTCCTTCCTTCTCTCAGATTCCTCCCCAATAGCAAATGACTGCGAAATCTAACGAATTCGTTAGATTTGGTTTTTTTTGGAGCGTTTCTCTGTTATTTCGTTCTTATTGATTTCGGGACAATTCTGGTCCGAATGGTTATGGTTCTGATTCTGTTCGAATCTTGGATCCACAGGTACTCGATTTCGACCATTGTCGCTGAATATTCCCAAGCCTCTGTTTCCTATTGCGGGACAACCAATGGTTCATCATCCAATTTCAGCTTGTAAAAGGGTAATTAATTTTCTTCACTCGATTTCACCTCCAAGATCAATAGAGAATACCAATCCTTTTTTTGTTTGCAGATTCCAAATCTAGCTCAAATATATCTTGTTGGCTTCTATGAGGAAAGAGAGTTTGCACTTTATGTCTCTGCCATTTCTAATGAACTCAAAGTTCCTGTCAGGTTTGATAAATCTCTCCCCTTTCCGCATTTCAAGTATCAGTTGGCTCATTTATGTAGCTCTGATCTTTCTTCTCTGATTTTTTTTTGGGTTTCTGCATATTAGATATCTGCGAGAAGACAAACCACATGGTTCAGCTGGTGGGCTGTATCACTTTAGAAATCTAATTATGGAAGATAACCCGGTTAGTCGCCATTCCTCTGCTCAATTGTTTTTTTTTTTATGAACTATAAGTGTTTCTTCTTCACATCTGAGTTCTTGTGTCTACTTCCTTGCAGTCTCATATCTTCCTGCTTAACTGTGATGTTTGCTGCAGTTTCCCCTTGCCGGAAATGCTCGGTATATTCTTCTTCCTTTTTTTTAGTCCAAATCTTTTAAGAACTCATCGTTTGGTTTTGAAGGTCCTTCTCACTCTTGCTACTTATATTCAACAGAGGCTCACAGGGTATATGGTGGAATTGGAACTCTTCTTGTGATCAAGGTTTGTGATTGAGCATATGATATAGTCTTGTTTCTGTTTCTCGTGGATTTATCAAAGTTGCTTCTGTGTTTTGGTTTTTAGGTCTCTCCTGAATCAGCCAGCCAATTTGGAGAACTGGTTGCAGATCCAGTTACTAATGAGCTGCTTCATTACACCGAGAAACCCGAAACTTTTGTATGTACATATCACTGAGATGCCTTAAATTTTTAGCATCTTCAAAATTGATTATAATGTTTTATCTTGAACACACAGGTCAGTGACCGTATTAACTGCGGTGTTTATGTATTTACACCTGACATTTTTACTGCCATAAGAGATGTTTCCTCTCAAAGGAAAGATACAGGTAAAGCAGAAGCAAAGATCTTACAACATAGTTTGTGTTTTCTTCTCGTAGCTTCCATCTTCATAAACTCTAATCTGTTTCCTCTGTGTTTTTGTTCCCTCTTTTTTTTTTTAGCAACTCTGAGACGTGTTTCCAGCTTCGAAGCTCTTCAACCGGCAACAAGGTTTGTCCATTGTCTCTTTGTCCACAACAGAAAAAACCTTTGTGAATCATCTTCTTAAAAATTATATGTCTTAACTTCTTTCAAATAGGATCCCCGCGGATTTTGTAAGACTGGATCAAGACATCCTTTCACCTCTAGCTGGGAAGAAGCAACTATATACTTATGAAACTATGGATTTCTGGGAGCAACTTAAATCTCCTGGGTATGCTTTGCCTTGTGCTTTCATCCATTTCTTTTAAGCTGCAAAGAGAGAAAATGATTGGCAGCAGCTGAAACAGGGAAAGTGTTTATGACTCTAACTTATGGGTTGACTTTTTACACAGAATGTCACTGAGGTGCTCGGGACTCTATCTTTCCCAATTCCGGTTGACCTCTCCCCATGTGTTGGCTAGTGGTGATGGAACAAGGAGTGCCATAGTGATTGGTGATGTTTACATACATCCTTCTGCAAAAGTACACCCAACTGCAAAGGTAAGTACCTCTGGTTTTGTCCCTTGTTGAAGCAGATTCTTATTATTCCACTTTTATCATAAAGCACTCTGTTTCGTCTTTTAACAGATTGGCCCCAACGTCTCAATCTCTGCAAATGCTCGTGTTGGACCTGGTGTCAGGCTTATCAGCTGTATCATCCTTGACGACGTTGAGATCATGGTATGTCTTCTTATATAAGAGACTAAGAGAAAAACGGGCAAAGTTTTCTCGAGGTTGACTCTTCAGTGACTGTTTGCCCAGGAAAATGCAGTGGTGACTAACGCAATTGTTGGGTGGAAATCATCTATTGGGAGATGGGCCCGTGTCCAGGCATGTTTCTCTCTTCTGCTCACCTGTTAAAGTCTTACAGAGTCTGACTCATTCTGTTGTGGACCTTGAAATGTTTCTGTTTGGTGTCCTTTACAATCATGAACCTTTTTACTTTGTCGATCACAGGCTGAGGGAGTCTACAACTCCAAACTCGGAGTTACAATTCTCGGTAAACTGTTTTTATCCTCACTTCCTTTAGTGTCGCTCCTTCTCTTTACAGAAAGATAGTAAAATCTCCTTATAGACAGAGAACTAACCTGAAACATAATGGGTTTCAGGAGACTCGGTTGCAGTTGAAGACGAGGTTGTGGTGACCAGCAGTATTGTTCTTCCAAACAAGACACTCAACATCAGTGTTCAAGACGAGATCATCTTGTAATTGAAGAAAGGAACCAACCCTGTGGAGCTACCATCTCCCTCTTATTCAATGTTTACTGGAGAATCACAGAAGCAAGTGTATTTGGGAACTAATTCACATGAATCATTTATTTACAACAAAAAAATTCCAAACTTTGTATCAGATTCCATCATCTATACTCAGTCACAGCTACAGTAAAAGGCACTGAATTTTGGCCAATGATAATAATAAAGCACTTGTGTAGTTTTTAAATACACTGTTCTCGCTATATCCCATGAAGCTCTCTGAAAAGTGTAACATAGTCTTTCCTGATCCAGTCTGCATTTAACTTCAATGCAGTGTCTTTTCCATTTCACATGCAGATAAGAGATTCATAGCCTGAATTTCCGGGTAAGCCGGCTACCAGATTTACTCTGCAACCTCAAGATCTCCTTTGCAAAAGCTTGATTCCCTGTCAAAAGAAGCCCATTCAGAACTCGATTAAAAGTGAATTTCCGGGGTATAAACCCTCTCTCAAGCATCTCAAGCAATAGTTTACCAGCCACCACCGTATCTTCTGATCTTTTTCTCACAAACATTCCACTTATCAGTATATTATAAGTATCCAGGTTTGGCAAGCAATTTCCGCTCCCCATCTTCTCAAACAAACCCAAGGCTTTCTCAACCTCGCTGCATTCTGAATAATAGCGTATCATCATATTGTACGTTTGAAAATTTGGTTCGCAGCCTTCGTTTTGCATTCTCTGCATCAACTCCTCTCCGCGACTGAAATCTCCAGCGTGAAACAACCCTCTTATCAACACATTATAGGTCGTCACATTCGGTTCATAACCTTTCCTCACCATTTCCTCAAACATCACAACCGCATTCTCTACACTATCTTTCTTACACAAAACTTGAATCAAAGCATTGTGTGTCGCAACAGAAGGAAGCACTCCTTCTCTCATCATCTCATCGAATACATTCCTCGCCCGCTTTATCTCCCCCGCGACACCAAATCCGTGAACCACAGTTGTATAGGTAACAACATCAATTTCACACTTCCGTTTCTTCATCTCCAAGAAGAATTCCCAAGCCTGTCTAATCTGGCCTGCTCGGAAAAACCCTTTGAGCATTGTGTTATAAGTGGTCAAGTTAGGGTTTATCCCTCTCTCCACCATCTCTTTCAAAACCTCCAAAGCCTTAGGCGTCCGTTTAATCAAACACCAACCATTGACGATCACATTGTAGGTAACTGTATCAGCACTAAATCTTCCCCTAAGAGCCCTAAACAACTCATAAGCTTTCTCAACGCGTTTAGATTTACACAGCACATCGAGAATCGTATTGAAAGAAGCCAAATCCTGAAAACACCCATGTTCGTGCATATTCAGAAAGAGGTTTACCGCTTTATCGGGTTTCCCAGCGGAAGCGTACCTCTCGGCGACGATTGCAAAGGTTTTTGGAGAAGGACCGAGGCGGAGGGAGCGCATGCGGCGGATGAGGGACCATACGGTGGTGTGGAGGTGAAGACGGGTCGCGATGTCGATCGCGAGGTCGAAGGAGGAAGCGGCGTGGACATATTCGCGGTGGTGACGATCGAGGAGGTGGAAGAATTGGAGGGCTTTAGGGCCGTGGTTCCATAGGCGTTTGAGAACAGAGTTCACGAGCTGTGGGGTCCAGGGAGTTTTGGTGGAGAGTAGAAATTGCTCGTCTGGGATTTGGTGGGTTGTTGTGGGAGAAGAGAGGATAAGCTTAGCAATGGCGGCGGAATCTGCCGGTGGTGGTTTCAGATTGGCTCCGGCGGCCCAAGTACAGAACGATTTGCTAAACAGACGATTCATTTGATTGGTTCAATTTCCTTCATTTTTTTTTTGGTTTGGTACTTTTTTTTAAGTGTCTTCTAGTAGTTTTCCAAAATTACTGAAATAGCTATAAAGTTTTAAAAAATTACTGATCTCACTCTAAGTTCCCATTGAGATAGAGATACACCCTATTCCTGTAAAACTAAAAAGACACGGGAATAGGATTTGCCAAAACGGGTTTATTTGGTCTAATGTGTTTTGTGATAGAGCAGTTTGGGTTATATCTTTTTTTTTTTGGGGTTTAGTTTTTGTAGAAGCAAAAATACGGAAACTGAAACTACGATAAAATACGAATGAACTTTGTTTAAAAAAAGATTTAAGGAAAACAAAAATTAAATGGAGGCGAGATGATTTCTTTCTTTAATTCAAAATATCTCTCGCAGTGTGGCGGTTATATGAGATAATGAATCCCAGTATACAACCATTTGGAGACTACGATCGCATCACTCGATCGTAGAATGTACGAACTTATAAACGACGATACTCTCGAACTTACGTTTTCTAAGAAGAAAAAAGAGACGAGAGAGATTGCTGGTATTTTTCTGTGAAGAAACGAGTTGTCAAGTGTGTATCAAAATGAGAGGAGTCGTCGTGTATTTATGACGTAGGAAGAGAGATGAGTCGCATAAGATCTTGCAGATCGTGGAGCGAATCGTGGGAGCCGGAAGACTCGGTCTCGTTGCGTGAGGATAAGGGATAAAGGGAATATCTGAATATCCATTCGATTTACGCATTTGACTCGGTCTTTTATTTGATTGAGTGTAGTCAACGAAGAAACGTTAACAAAACGTCAATACAAATTTGTCCCAAAAAGAACATCTTGTAGTGGGTCTAGGCCCACTTCACCAAGACCCGAGCCCTGAGCCTGGTTCGTTTAGCGGCGGCGGTGCGTGTGGTCTCTCTTTTCTCTCTTCATACACCATTTGAGCAAAGACATTACTATGTCTATATTTATATTTCTCCAAAGTTTTTTAAACTTCCAATGTGAGACTTTTGACATGTCTTTATTTGTTTTACAACTTGACCAATTGATTTATATTGGCCCATTTCTTTTCACACTTACCAAATTTAATAAAGCTCAATGGCTTTTGAATTTTGGTCCAACAGTTTTCTCACTATTTGGAAAAGGTGAAAAATAGAGGTACACCCTATGAAGTAGGCATATGGATTTTGGATCGAATCATCGGATTCTATCTACACTTAACCGCGCTAGTCGGACAGTCGAGTTCGGCATAACGCATAGCAAAAAAATCGGGGATTATCGAAATTTAATCGGGGATTAGTTTTTGACATTTTAATGTCTTTTTTAACAGGTTAATCCACTATAATTTATAGTTTCAATATAATATTATGTTCAAAATTGGATAAAACACATGAAAACAAATATTATGTCCAATACATTATAATTTTCGTTAAAAATATGAACATAAGTTGAACTTATCAAATTTTAGAACCAACTAAATTATTTTAATTTAAAAAAAATAAACAATTAGGCTAGGCGGTTCTCCGATTTTTTTAAAGGGGGTAAAAGTAACTGGAATACATTACTATAGTTTATTTTATTAGGCAAACGTAAAAATGTACGAGAATTAATTTGAGATAATTAAAGTATGCAATATGTAGGTTTGAGAATCCATATTGTGACACAATGACAAAAATAGCACAAACTATTAAACTACATGTCATGGTCAAATTCAAATAAACCTCTAATCCTCTATTACCGATCATTTTCCGGAAATATATTTTCGAAGTGCTATCTATAGTTTGTCCCCAAATATACACTTTTCATCAAACTCTAAAAGATCATTCTTTTAGGAATATAGGGAAGTATATATCTATTTAAATTTGTTTATCAAAGTTAAAAGGCAGGTGAAAGTAATTAATAAACATTTACTTGTAATTACTGATTACCAAAATAAAAAGGAATTTTTAACAGTAGTTGAGTAGAGTAGTCGTTGTCAGATAGAGAGAAAGAGCAGACAAAGGATTGTAAAATCAAAAATTGGGACCCTCAAAAGATATTGACCGTGAAGACACAATATTACGTTATCTGACAACACATAAACACATCACTCATCGATTTAGATTCTCTCTTCCCCTCCCAAAGATCTTAAACTACAACAAGATCCGATCCTCCAGATTCTCTGCGTTAAATCCATCACCGCCTCTCTCTCTCTCTCCTATTTATGTAACTCCTCGTCTTCCCTTACATTGATTTCTGTGTCCTTTTGACGTTAAAAATCTAAAACGCTTCATCCAAAAAACAAAAAAAAATCTAAAACGCTTCCTCTTTCTTTCTTTTACTTTCCCAAGAGAAAAACAATGGCAGTCGGAGATTTATCTTCCTCTTCTTCTTCTTCCCCGGAGTTACATGTTCTCGCCGTCGATGATAGTTTCGTTGATCGTAAGGTTATCGAGAGATTGCTTAGGATCTCTGCTTGTAAAGGTAATAAACGCAATACCGTTTCTCTCTCTCTCTATCATTCTCTTTTTCTTGCTTCTTTTTGTTTGGTCTCTGATTCGTTTTCCGATAAACCTTCTGGGTTTGTTTATACAGTGACGACTGTCGAGAGTGGAACTAGGGCTCTCCAGTATCTTGGTCTAGATGGAGACAAAGGATCTTCTGGTCTTAAGGTACTGTTTCTTTTTTATTTTAAAACATCTCTGTTTTCTGACCCAAAAATAAATCCCTAAATATTGAAACTTGATGTTTTTTTCTCTGCTTGTTTGGCTCCCAAGAAATCTACGATTTGAACAATGAGGATAACAAGATTTAGCCTTTACCTGATAAACAAGGATAATTTATAGTCAGCTTCATAAGGATGTGCTTTTAATGCTGTTTATATGAACAATTCTGCAAATTTTGACAACAGGATTTGAAGGTGAACTTGATAGTGACAGATTACTCTATGCCGGGACTAACAGGATATGAACTACTCAAGAAGATCAAAGTAATTTTTATTTTTATTTGTCAAGATATTCTTTATCATTTATGACATTAAATTTTGAATAAGGCTTTACTTACACAAATTAACTCTGTTGTATATTTATCTTACCAGGAGTCTTCAGCATTCAGAGAAATACCAGTAGTGATAATGTCCTCTGAGAATATACAACCTCGTATACAACAGTAAGTGACTGTAGTTATGTTACAAACTGAATCAATGAATCTTAACACGGTAATCTGATTTTACGGGGTTTTTTTTTTTGTTTATTGCAGATGTATGACAGAAGGAGCAGAGGATTTCCTGCTAAAACCGGTGAAATTAGCAGATGTGAAGCGGTTAAAAGAACTTATAATGAGAAGTGGTCAAGCTGAAGAAGGAAAAACCAAAAACCCTGGTACTAAAAGAACCCTTCAAAACGACATTGATTCATCTCCATCATCATCATCATCATCATCGTTGTCATCGTATCATGATGTTTCCTCTCTTGATGACGACACCCCATCTTCCAAGCGGATGAAGTTAGAATCTAGGGGTTCATGATGAGTTTGAGCATTTTCTCTCTTTTGTTTTCTGAGTTTTTTGTAATATACATTGAGCCAAGAGAGATGTTGGATAAATTTTTGTTTTGATATATGCAAGTTTTAGAGCCTGATGCTGCTCATCATATGACTCTGTTTTTTTAAAAAACAAAAACAAAAGAAATCAATGTATATATATGATTCAACAATTTTGAAAATTATAATACTATGCACATCAAATTGCTTCCGAATTTTATAATTAGCAGATCAGTTATACATATAATAATGTAACATCTAATTAAAAAGTAAACGTGATACGACTTGTACATGATCTTCCATGCCATACACGATTTCACTTGTATTTCATACAAAAAAGCAGACATCAGAAAAGAAAAAAAAAACGAATGTATATATAAAATAAAAAAATAATCCTATTTCTATACATGAAACTTGGTCGTGGCACGTACGTGGCACCTTATGATTGGTTTGGTGATGCCTTGTTTAGACCGTTGAGACTTGAGAGGCAATAGCGGTCTTATCCCAAACTCCAAGAACACAGAGAATTTCTTGGTGGTCTCTCCAATGGCTTTTTCAGCGACTCTGTCTCAGCTTTCTTCTCTTTCGACAATCTCCTCTTCACTGCCACTTTCTTCTAGAAGGTTTCCTCTTCGACCTCTGTCTCAATTCACAGTCAAAGCAGAGGCAGAGAAAGAGAAAAAGAGCACACAGGCAATATCCGAAGGGGAAGCAGCATCAGCTTCAACAAAAAACCCTAAGACTCTTCCCAAGAAACCGGTTTACTCGAGTCTGTTTCCTCACACTTCTGTTTCAAATGTTGAATCCAGTGACATAAATTTGATACTTCTTTTGAATATTTTTGTTGTTGTGGATGAGAAAAACAGTGAAGAAGGGCCAGATTGTTCGTGTGGAGAAGGAGAAGTACCTCAACAGCATCAATGTAGGGTCGAAATCTTTCTCGGTTTTGAAGATTCTTCTTTTGGAATCTGTTTCTGAAACTTTTTTCTCCGTTTGTTGAGCTTACAGTACTTATCAGTTGGACATCCTCCTTTCTACAAAGGGCTCGATTACATCTACGAAGATCGCGGAGAGGTATAACCAGAATCCCATCCCTTATTGCCAAAAGGTTATCCCAATCTTGCTAAATCTTGCAGGTCTTGGACATTCGTATCTTTGAGACAGGAGAGTATGCACTTGTAAGTCTCCAGACAAATTGTTTATTCTGGTTTATGAGCCATAGAGAGAGAGAGAGATTGATAAGCTAATCGATCGTGAATTGTTGGACAATTTAGGTTGGATGGGTTGGTATCCCGACCGCACCGGCTTGGCTACCAACAGATATGCTCATCAAGGTACTCAAAATTTCTCAGTACATCAACCATAAGTATCATTGTCTTCAGTGTCAAGTCATGATTGTTTTCTGTGTTCTTGGTTCCTGCTGCAGTCAGAGAAACTTGTTTATGAACGACTATAGAGTCCAGAAGTTTCCAAAAGGAATACTTCGGAGTGAAACTGATACCAAGGGTTGTGTGTTAAGCTGAGATGAATGACAACAATAGCACCATCATGATCAGAATCAATGTTACCGATGTGGATATAAAACTGTTCTGGAATGTAAAGAATGTGATCAGACTGAATCCTATAATAAAAATGCAGCTTCAGTAGATGCCTTCCTTAAACCAATTCACACTCTTTGTTCTGTTTTTTGTTCTGATCCACTCTCATCATCTACTTCAGTCTTCAGAAACCACCCCTCTTAGCCAATTCTGGAAGATTCATTGTAGGTAATTCAATATTGACATGGGACAGTGTCTTTGTATATCAGTTTTTCCTGAATATGTTTGCAAGTTAAGGTCTAAAAGCTTGCAGAAAGAATCCTTCTAAGAAATTCTGAAGTTGCAATCCAGGAAAATAGCTCAAAGGAAAAACAAGACTAATCAGGTCTTGTCTTATTATTTTTTTGAAACAAGGGTTATGAATTTTCCTTTTTCAAATAATATTTTTGTCTTATTATTTTTTATCTGTATTTCCTTTTCAAATAAGGAAAAACGAAATCTAGACGTTCTTCTATAATAACCTGACTCAACAAATAATTCGAGAGCGACAATGAAACATGGTATCTTCTTCTTTCAAGAAATCTCACAAAACAACAACAATTTTTCTAAACACTCTACCAAAAGGATTGCTTGTAGAGATCTCTTCATGTGTTGCAGCTTCTTCTTTTTCCGAGGTTCACAATCTCCGATTAGTCTCGAAATCGTTTCAACATTATTGCAACGATCGATACGTTTTTCACCGAGTCTCCTTCCATAAAACTAGGAAGTAGTCTTGGTGATTATTAAGGCACAATAAAAGGCCCATTATATCCATTCTTACTGCTTACTCTCATCCATAATAGTTGATGTTTAAACAAAAAAAATTTGTTTCATTTTAATTGATGTTCAAAATTAAAGTCTTTATATTTATTTGGACCATTTATATTCTACCGTCTTTCTTTTTTATCATCGGTTGAATTGTGTTTAATTAGATAATAAATGATGTTTTGATTTGTTTTAATTTAGAAAGAATAAAAAAAATTATAATTTTGTGTGTAGAATCTTTAAACATGATTGACAATATTAGTTATGCTATATATTGTCACGAACGAGTCGGTAATGTGAAAAGTGAAAACAAAAGGCTTTAAAAATTTCCTCTCGGGTACTAATATTGAAGTAATAAAAATTTAATTTGCTACTACAAAAAAAGGGTAAGAAAATGACTATTCATATATTTTGTCCAACCAAAATCATCAACATTTACTTATATATTTATTTTCCAAATTATGGGGCATTAAAAAATCATTAATGAAAAATCAAGGCCATCATTAAAAAGATTTATATCATTGTTTTGCTTCAACACCAATGTACTTGATAAGAAAAAAAAAAACAAAAGGAAAAAAATCCAAACAGTAATACAAGATCGAAATCTAATTGAATATGGGAATCTTAAGCACGTTCTCCACGAATTCGTCTGGCCAATTGGATGTCCTTGGGCATTATTGTAACCCTTTTAGCGTGAATCGCACAGAGATTGGTATCCTCGAACAGACCAACAAGGTATGCCTCCGCCGCCTCCTGAAGAGCTAAAACCGCGTGGCTCTGAAATCTCAGATCCGTCTGCAATTTGATCAACCAAACAATCCAATAAGAACACTTGATAGCAATCATAAGTAGTAAACCTAATTCCACATTATCAACTGACGTAACATTAATCATCTGTTGTTAATCTGCCTGAGGATAAGTTTATAAGAAAACAATGGAGGAATCGATGAGTATAATTTACCTTGAAGTCCTGGGCGATTTCACGAACAAGACGCTGGAATGGAAGTTTACGGATCAACAACTCCGTACTCTTCTGGTACTTCCTAATCTCACGAAGAGCGACGGTACCGGGACGGTAACGATGAGGCTTCTTGACTCCTCCGGTGGTCGGAGCAGATTTCCTCGCCGCCTGTGTTACAAATTTCGCAATCATAATCAAAACCCAACACAAATTTGAAAACCCAAGAATCCTTTTTACAGGTTTCTTAAAAAACGCAATCATGATTCAACTCAAATTTAGAAAAAAACTTAAATCGATTTTACCGATTTCGTTGAAAGAAAACTTCAAATTCACCACCCACTCCCAAATTTGAAAACCCTAGATCTCCATTTTCGGGTACCAAAAAAAAAGAAGATCAAAGAACAAACCTTGGTGGCAAGCTGCTTCCTGGGAGCTTTTCCTCCGGTGGATTTCCTAGCAGTTTGCTTCGTACGGGCCATTGTCTTTCAAAGATGCGACCTTTCGAAAGGATTGAGAGAATTCGATAAATTGCGAAAAAGCGAGGTTTCTTTGATGTGGAACAGTAAAAGGTTATTAATATGAATATATATATAATATATAGGTGGATGTTTAGTCGGTTAATCTTGGGAGATACAGAAGGAGTACGATCTGGCCATTTTTGACGGTCCAGATCTGATTAATGATGGAAAATAACTGACGTGGCGATCTGCGTCTTTGCTTGTCATTGGTTTAATCATCGAAAGGATCGATGACGTGGACTTTTGTGTTTCTTTTCTCTGTTTCAAGTAACGACGATTTGAATCATTCGTCGGTGATTAGCGAATTTAGGCCGAGCCGTGTTTCTTGACCTTTGAGTGTTTTTATAAACAATGTACAAGTTGGGTTCAGGCCCAATTAAAAGGAAAAGTGTGTATTTATCATCAAAGCTAAGTTTGATCAATCCAACCCGAATTTGGTCCGATCTAAATTTGCTTTAGCCGATCCGACCCGAATGAATTCTATCGAGATTAATGGTATCAAAAATAATTATTGGACGTGTTAGCAATGTCATATATGAAATAATAATAGAAACAAAAAAACAAAAAAACTCATGTACAAAATTTAGAGTCAATTCACTTAACTCGAACTGAAATCAATCCTACCCAAAATTAATTTGATCGATCCGATTAGAAGTTGATATTTGATCATATTTGGTATTTAGTCGAGACAAATGACTATACAAGTAAAGTATTTTATGGTGTTACGCTTAACATTACATCATAACTTAAACACATTTCTTGTCGATCTCTATAATATTATTTAAGAAGACATTTTTGAAAATGAACTTTGTTTTTGTTTTGTAAGTTATCTCTATAATATTATTTAATAAGATATTTTTGAAAATGAATTTTGTTTTGTAAGTTATTACATATTATGTCATTACAAATAAGAAAAAATAATTGTAAAATAGAAAAGGATATAATTGTTTTTTTAAATTATTGATGAAAATATGAAAAGTATTTATGTATCATTAAAGAGGTTATTACTTAATTATTTTTAATATTATATATTTTTAAATAATAATCAATCCATATATATTCAAATAAAAAAAAATATTTTCGAAATCTTGCTATATTTTTCACTATAATTTAAATAATATTCTAAGAATTTGCTATATTTTTCATTATAATTTATTAGAGTTATGTTTTTAAGATTATAGGTTTTGCGGGTTAGCCCGAATAATATTTTAATCTATTGCAAACGGGTTAAATAAACAAATTATTCCGTTTGACAGCTCTATCTATAATCATGAGTTTGACATATTATAAAATTCAAATAAAAGTAATTTTTCTTAAATTTCAAAACAATTTCTGTATAAAAATTTACCCCGCGCTATAATTAGCGCATATGAAGTCCTAGTTACATATTATGCCATTACAAATAAGAAAATATAATTGAAATAAGAAATGATATAATTGTTTTTTAAAATTATTGATGAGAATATAAAAAATATTTATTTATCATTAAAGAGACTGTTATATGGAAAATCAGATGTGGAGATCATTAGATGCACATAGCATAACTTCCTCTTCTCCCATGGCTGTCATCACAACCGTGAAAAGTTTTAAAAGTTTTGCAAGAGATGTCTAAAGAATGGAAACCCAGAGGCTCTATACCGTAAAGGACTCATCGATTAAGTAATCTAGATAGCGATGAACAAGGACATCGAGGACGAATCGAATATCTAGCCAAAGCTACAGAGAAAGGAATCAAGAAGCACCATATGTTTATGGAATGATCTTAATCTGTCTTGGAGGCAAAACAAAACAAAAGGGTTTCAAGATATTGTCTACTTTAATAAAGCCTTTGATGTCAAGTACCATGAAGGAGATAGCAATGCTTCGACAAAATAACCGAGATAACATTTTGTGGCGTGGCGGACCCATGATGAGACAGCTCAAAGGAAGCTACGTTCGCGAGAATTGCAACTGCGATGGTCGAACCGAGATGTTCTTAGCGAAAAATTGCGTTTCCAACGGTTATGATGAAGACAACAACATAAATATCCTTTTGTGAGATTTGTTTGTGGCATCATGAAGTCCATCTTTTCTTGAAGAATGGTTGATTGATGTATTGAATAAAAAGAGTAATTTGGCTTTATTTATATGTATATGATTCATCATACAGCATGACTGAAATTTTATTGCCGAGATGACAATCTAAACAAAAACCCACAAAATTGTTCCTGGTGAAATTGAGATACTACTAAGGCAACAAAAAAAAATTCATATTGAGGTTTCATGAAACTCTCGGATCTTCTTTCTCTCTTAAGCTCTGTCAAGTCCTTTAAACGATGGAGACAAGCGAACTGTGCCACGACCACGTTGCTGGAAACTTACTCCACTATTACTACTTGTCTGATCATACTTGTTCCTGCAAGCTGGGCAACGCCCATCGTTCTCATTGATCTTATTATGGCAGAAGAGACATAGCCGGAACCCACAAGGACATGGTAAGAAACTTAGATCCGTTGCATCCATCTCTTCAGAGCAAATAGGACATTCACTTATCTCATCATCACATTCTTTCTGCTGATCAGCCTTGTTCTTCTTTCTCCTGCTGTTGTGAATCGCCTTTCCGGGTGAAGATTTTTGCTTGTGCTTGTCTTTATGATGAATGAGCTTTTCAGGAGAAGACTTGTTCCTCTGGCTTGTATTTGGATTTGAATCTACTTTTTGCTCAATATCTGCTGTCTCATGTTTGTTGTCTTCGTTCTGAAAGAAGTTTAACGCATCGCTAAAGTCGTCCCAGTTTTCATATGCATCATCAAAAGCTTCTTCCTCTTCCTCTGTGATCTGCTTAGAACAACAGAAGCAGTCGTCCCCACTCTTATTGCTATCGGAATCTTTGTTCTTGAGGACACTCGTGGGGCTACTAGCAGAAGAATCTCTTTCCGGATCATCATGATCGCATTTGGTGAATTCGTAGCTTCCTTCAATCCTCCAAGCTTCGAGGTAAGAAAATCTGTCGCTGGCTGTTTTTCTATCAGTCAATTTGTCTCGCAAAGATCTCAGTCTAGAGCCATTTTCCTCTTCACTTGCATTTGCTCTCTTCCCTACCAAATTTACAAACAGGTCATCAAGGTTGAACAAATTATTGAAAGAAAAGATAGTGAGATTAAGATTCTACGCGTCATATATACATTGATAAATCCATTGCCTGCGACGAGCATCAATCTTCCACTGCTTCAGTTTCCAGAACCAATGCGCCTACAACCAAGATTCAATGCATATATATATAAATAACTTGATTTTCAACAAGAATCTCCCTAAAGATTATCCACAATCACGATGAAAACACGATCCCAGAATTCTCACAAACAGAAACTGGGGATAGTCGCGGATCTATTATCTGAGATTGGACACACACAAACGCCATAATCACGCGTATTAATTATATACTTTTCTTTTGAATCACGCATATATACTCAATACAAGAATCGAATAGATCGCATCGAGTCGGAGTAAAATTCGAGAACTCACCTTCCGTTTATTGGCGAAATCTCTAGAAATCGGAGACCCATGAGATAGTTCAGAGTCTGTGATCGAATCAGCAACCATGATTATCTTCGAACAAAAAGCACTCCGACGCACTCGCACAGAGAGAGAGAGAGTAATGTATTATCAGAAATAAAAAAAACCCTAATCCCTTAATCGGAGGAAGAGAGAGAGAGAGAAATGGAAATCGGAAACTGCTCCTTCTATTTCTCAGTCTCGGAGAACCGAAGCCTCTGTGTAGCGGTATATATACATATTCGGTTATTCACATTCATAAAATTACCCTGATTTTATTCTTTATTTACGTAGCTATACCCCTCCTGTTTATGATGGTAGTCTTTGTTATGGCAGAAACGACGTCGAATCACTGGAATGTGTGAGTATCATCGCTTTTGGTCTATCGTTCAAACTTGGACTGCAAGGCATATACAGAGTTTACTTTCTCCATAGCAAAATTAGGAAAAGAAGGGATACATGTTGAATAATAAAGCAACCTATATATTTCTTACTTCTAAAATTTGGCTGAAAAACATATTATTACATTTTGTTTTTTTTGGTAATTTTTTTTTTTTTTGTATGACATGTCCGGTCGATATCTGACTGGAGAAATGAAGACTGACTATCTTATGCCAAACCAGAAAGACTTCGCGTCTTCCGACTATTGCCTAGAGTGAGTGGGCCCAACTGACAAAGCCCCATGCACGGGTTTTCAACTGGGCCAAAGCCCAATGCCAACTTCCACACTAGGTCGTGATAATGTTTCGAGCACCAGCTAGCCTAGAGGGAGAATCGAACCTGGGTTTCCCGTTGGTAGAACAACCCCACCTCCCACTACCACTCGACCATGTCCGTGTGGGCAAATCTTAAGGCATTAATTGCTAGGAAGATCTACATTTGATGATTTGAATACATTTTCAGTATTTATGA
Organism: Eutrema heterophyllum; assembly: GCA_002933915.1. Classification (NCBI taxonomy): domain Eukaryota; kingdom Viridiplantae; phylum Streptophyta; class Magnoliopsida; order Brassicales; family Brassicaceae; genus Eutrema; species Eutrema heterophyllum. The sequence goes on from PKMM01041060.1 coordinate 706,485, forward strand.
ATATTTTTTGTTAAAGATAACATTACCATAACTAGGAAGTTGTCTACTTTTAAGTATAACCGATAGTCCATGGTTATTCGTCCCAGTCGAAATTTCCATAAATAACTTTGACCAAGTGACAAAAAAACTATTTGATAAAAGACTTCTTCGTTAGGTTATTTACACGAGTAAAACATTAAAAAAAAAATGGTAGAGATACAATGATAACTTTTTGACCATCCAGGCGTAAGAATCTAGAGTTTCCATCTATCCTTATCACATACACTTTAATTTGACTCAAAATCAAATGTAACATGAATATATTTGTATATATATTAGACGAATACTTTACTACTAAAGCTAAAGCTAGATTTGTTGATCAACCGTGGATAAAAAAACTGCAACTGATAATATTAGGGCTTCGAGGTTAATTGCGAGTCAAGGGAGGATCCTACTAGTTGACTACTTCTGCTGCAAAACCGTTATTCTCCGAGAATGGTACATGCTGTGCCCAGGAAACAAGACATTAAAGAAGAACAGAGAAAGTCAGGATCTTGTACATCATATGCATAAACCACCCACCAAATTGGACAAGAGTTTACATCGAAAATACAACAATGAAGGGCATACTAGTGAAATCAGCTTTCAGACCAAACACTTACACGGCAAGAAGGAAACAAGCAACCCAGATTCTCACAAGTTCTCCAGAAACATAATAAACTTAGTATGAATATAGCGAATTAGATGTATGTTGATATTTACTAACCTGCCGAGCCACCTGTGCTACGCATAGACTATCCCGAGATGATTCACTGGTGAAGCTAGGCTTCAGAGATTCCAAATAACCATCATCTTTCTCCCCAGTCTTCTGTTTCCTGTTTCTGCTCTCCTCAATGGAGGAACCTCCTTCAAGATTGCTTAACACATCCTTCTTTCTCTTCCTCTTGAATGTGTACTTGATACACCTGTTTTTATTAACTGCCAAAACTGGAGTTTCTTCACACAAAAGAGATGCCGAAACCTCCATATTCTCACAGCTCTCTTTTTCTTCCTTCCTTGCCTCTGTTTCGCCAATCGCAGACTTTCTGTCATTTTCATGTTCCCTCGGAGATGTTTTCAAGGGTATGGGAGTACCAAAGTGCTTCTGAGAAGAGTTTTGAGACACCATTAGGTCTTCTCCATCTCTAACAGAAGATATGGAGTCACTAGCATCAGCACAACCAGACATTTCTAAGGTCTCTACAATATTACAAGACGAGACTTTGCAAAGACATACTCCATCATTCACATCTCCTACTTCTACAGAGGAAGACAGATCTCCATTGGCCATACATCTATCTACTGCGTGGATCATCTGAGTGCATCCTTCAGCTTCCCTGCGTTTTTTCAGTATAGACGGAAGAGTGTGGTGACAACGATCCTTGTTATCTCTGGACGAACACCGCTTAATACTATTTATGCGAGTCAAAGATGGTTTTTTTATCCCATTAGCCACTACTGATCCACTTTGTTCAACTGGGATGAAAGAACCTTCAGCTCCTGATCTCTCGTGACTGCTAGAAACCTCAGGAACTATTGAAACTTCCGCACCACTGTTTTTCCAACAGGAGGCTTCCTCATGGTCACTTTTAAGATGTGTCTGACCATTCTTAAGTTTCTTGAGCTCATCACGAAGTTCTCGCAACTCCATCCTCAGCTCTCCTACAATATCTTCAGCTTCTCCAAGCTGACCTTCAAGTTCCTCAACCTTTTGTTGCTGCTTTAAGGATATCATCTCTGTCTCCTTGACCTATATAACCACAAGGACGTTAATAAAAGTTAAGAGTTGAGGAGCAAATGCAAAGCCAGCCACAGAAGAAAGATATAGTACAACAGGGAAAGCTTATCCTCAAGCAAAGCCGATACAGTATCTAAGATGAAATAGCTATATCCCCGCATTGAGAAATCTTTCACTTAATAATGGCACAATGAATTGAGAGCATGGCCAAAAAAACTTGTGTCAGCCTCACTAACAAGAAATTGTAAAACAAATCTAGTCAATTGAGTGGCGGATCCAGAAGTTGCTGCTCAATTGGTAACGCTCATTGGTTTTTGGTACGACGAGGTTTAGGTTTCATGAACAATGATCGATGGATGAAGAGGAAAGCTCAATCTGCTCAAAGTGTCAGTGTAATATAGTCTCGGGCTCAAAGTGTCAAAAACATTGGCTTGTATCCACGTTAAAATGCCAAAGCATCAACTCCACAAACTAATCAAGATCCCAAAAACATAATCCGGCAGAAACCAAATACACCAACAGGAACTCAGAAGAACAAAAACGAGAATTAGAAAACAGCTACATAGTTATAGTACCTTGGAATCATATATCTGTTTAAGCCTAAGCAACGTATGGAGTTCTTCATCTCTAACCGTCACAAGTTCTTGCTGATACCTACGCGCCTTCTTCTCAGAAAACATCACACGCGACGCTGCCTCCTTCGTCGTGTTCAGTATAGTATCGGCGTAGGCTCTCTTCAAGGGTGGTTTGTTTTAATTTGTTTTTTCCAATTTTTTTTTATATTTGTTACTTGAAGCGTCTGTCTGTTAGGAACAGAAATGGGTATTAATGACTTATTTGCCCATGACGAGTCCACCTTATTTCTCAAACGCCACACAAACGTCACGTCAGCATTCATCGCATTTGGTGAATTCGTAGTTTCTTCTTCATGATCAATCCTCCACTCTTGCAGGTGAGAAAATGCGTCGCTTACTGTTTTTCTACCAGTCCGCTTGTTCCGTAAAGATTAAACTGTACTTAGACAGAAACTGGCCAGTGCGGATCGAATATCTGAGATTAGACATATACAAAGGCCATAAGCACGCCTATTGTACTCTCTCTGTTAGATCACGCTTATATACTCGATCCAAGAAACGAACAGATCGCATCGAAAATGAGTAAATCGGAAAACTCACCTTCCGTTTCTTGACAAAATCTCTTGAAATCGGAGACCCATGACATAGTTCAGAGTCTGTGATCGAATCAGCAACAATGACTATCTTCGAGCAATTTCAAGGAGACGAAAAAAAAAAAAAACGACACACAGAGTAATCGCTCAGAAATAAAAACCCTAATCCTTAATCGGAGGAAGAGAGAGAGATAGAGAAATCGGAAACTGCTCCCATTATAACCGATTATTAATGCATTTATGTTGAAACTTGATTGTTCAGACGAAAATAAAAACCATAGGACACAGATTTGATCAAACTAACAAACGGAGTATGGCTACTTGAGTCAGTCTAATAATACTCATAACATCCAAATTTATCAGATTTCCAAATGGAAATCAAACCATGAGATAAAAGACAGACAAAGGAAAACATTTAGTGGAAGCTGAGAAGACACGTGGAGGCAGCGCGTGAGTGCGAGTGGGAGAAGACTTAATATAAATAAGGAAGAGTTGTATTGTATACGGTATGCAAAATGTGTATGTAGATGAAGCCTGATGAGCTTCTGTATTCTTTTATATTCGCTATGAGAGTGTAAAGGATACGGTTATAGAGAGAAAAGAGATACGCCATTGTAGCTCTTCCTTGGTAAACAATATACAGTGATATTCAATAGTGATTACGAGTGAGAAACTTAACAAATTCAACCCTTTTTCGGTATGTTATTTTATTAACTATATATATATTCAGTTGAATTATCTTCTAAATCTTTTTTTTTTCTTTTCGAAGTGGCTGATCTTTGGTGGGTATCTATTGAATCACTCCTGTTTATAGTTATGATTGATTTCTTGGTTGTGTTTCTCGGGTTGAGAGTGAGTTATGTGATAGATCAATTCAAACTTTTTGAAGGAATTGTGTATCAATTTGGCCTTTCTAGGTTCTTCTTCATGTTCTGCACTTCTAAATTTTGGTTTCTCTTACATTCAGATTTGATGCACTCCGATTGTGGAATTTCTCAAGATTTGATTTGGTAGATATTTTGATTTTGAGTTTAAAACATGGTTAAGCTTTAAAAATCACTTAATAATAGGCCCACAATTAGTTATTTGTGCTGAATTCTCAGGACCGGGCCTGGCTTTGATATATGGTGTGTTCTATTTTTGCATGATGTTTATGTGCTTTTCATGGGTGATCATGCCCTGAAGTTACATCATTTTGTACCCATCAAGGTATGATTTATATATGTGTTTTTTTGTTTTGCAATTGGAATTCCTCATGCATCGGCTCTTGGGATGTGACTTGCAGTTTCGACTATCCTCGGCCACATCCATATCACATCCATAACGCTAAATAACGACGTAGTTTGGACATCTTCACGACACGAAATACGTCGTTAATATGTCGTTAATTAGTGACACCATAATATGTAGTTAATTAACGTCATGTTAATGACATTTTAACGACAAACAAAAATAGACGTCGTTCAATCGTCGTTAATAATAACGACACACCTCAAAAACGTCATTAATCCGAGGTAAACTAATATGTGGCTAATATGTCGCTTTTTAGCAACACATTAATGACACCAGTCAGCGTTGTAATTATTTAAGACATTTTGTACGTAGTTATTTTCGGTTTTTTGATATACGTCGTTAGTCTGTTCCTAATTAGCGACAAGTTAATGACGTGTTTATGTTTATTGTCGCTAATATGTCGTTAATTAGCGACGGGTTAATGACACAATGAAGCCCTAAACCCCAAACCTTTACCATAAACCTCGAATTGTAAACATCTATCTATTTTATAACTGTTGTTTGGGCAAATTCGTCTATTAGAAGACTTTGTTTTAAGATTATAATCTAATATTTATATAATCATCTACCTAACTCCAACATTTACACAAAATGTACTAATTATACTCTAAGACTTATAATGTATATGTTCATTCTAATATATTGCATCATTAATAAACAACATATTAACCATATTGCACAATATTATAACTATATATTTTTTATGAACAAGTGTATAGAAAATGTAAGATTTCTATTTTCTAAGTAAAAAAAAATGAATTTAAATAATTTGAGGCGTAATTAACGATATCTTACCGACATATTTTCATATAAATATCGCTAATATGTCGCTATTTAGCGACGATCTAACGACATTTTTAAACCGATTCATAATTTCTTATTAATGTCACTATTTTGTCGCTATTTAGCGATATTTTAAAGACGAGTATGCACAAAGCGTTGCTAATTAACGACGATCTATTACGATATCGCTATTTAGCGACGATGTATCAACATCATTTAATATCTAAACCCCAAATCATACTCCTAAACTTTAAATTGAAAAAAATCAACTCGCATTCTTATGTTTTTGGACAAATTCATCGATTAAAAGTCTTAGTTATGAAATTATAATCCAGCATAATTATCATCTTCCTAATTTCCACATTTACATTAAACAAGTACTAATAGTGTAAGAGACTTATATTAGTATAAGTTCTTAGTTATATAGTTTTAAGTCATTGACCACATAAACAATACATATTGCACAATATTATAACTAGTTTTTATGAACAATTGTATAGAAAATGTAAGATTTCTCTTTTCTAAGTAAAAAAACGAATTTTAATAATTTGAGGCGTAATTAACGACATCTTATCGACATAATTTCATAAAGATGTCGCTAATATGTTGCTAAATAGCGACAACCTAACGACGTATTATAAATAATTTGGCCGCTAAAATTGTTTTCGCTTCCCGCTTCACATTTTGCCAAAATTCAAACAAAACTCAACCCAAATTATACATGTTATATCTCGTCCCAAATTATAAAGATAAACCCAACAATACATTAAAAACAAAATTTATTTTTAACTTCTCCCTGATTTTACAAAATTCTTATCCCCTTCTCCCCCAAATCCCAAATCACATATGAAATTCTTATCTCCTTCTCCCCAAATCACCGGCGAAATTTCTTCCACCACCATCATCCCTTTGGCCAACCATTCTTCGCCGTCGTAAGTTTTCGCAATCTTCTTGCTTCTTATTAAGCTTTGAGACTTGAGGTTTTTGGGATTTTTTTGGCGATTGTAAGGGATTTCAACCTTCGATCTGTTTGTGGTTGGTGAATGATTAAATTTTGATTCCTAGTTTCTTTTATCTGTTTCGAGTTGTCGACTTTAGGCATTTGGGTGTTTGATTTGGTTTGTGTTCTAGGTTGCTTGTTTGTCAATTTTGGATCTAGGTTCTCTCGATTTGCTACTGTGTCTCTTATGTTTAGTATGTTATGGGTTCCTCGTCAGTTTGTCGATCTAGGTTCTTTTGTTATCCTCTTATAAATCTGCTTCTTTTTATACAGATCTCGTCCGTTCTCCACCACTCTGCTCGAGGGTGGCGGAGAGGCTTGAAGGAGATCAATGGCGGCGGTTCGTTGTGTTTCGAGAGGCGCCGGTTCGAGTCGTCAGTGGGAGTCGGCGGTGAAGGTCGCCGGAGTTGCAGTCGCTGAAACAGAGATTTCCTGTGGGGCAGAGTATGCTCTCTAAAGTAACGTTAACATGGTAGTATCCTTCTAGAGACTCTCCGTGAACCTTAAGAGGGATGAATCAAAGTCTAGGAGATAGTACAATAAAGAAGGACCACCTCTAAGAGCTGAGACTCATTGCCAAGAAACAATGGCGTAAGAAAGAGAGAGAGAGAGAGATATGAGATTAAGAAATATCTTCTGATTACTTTGTTAGCAAAATGCCAAATAAAGTACATAAAGCATAAAGCAGAAAACAGAAATCAGCACAGTCACATGTGACTTGTTGCTGGGATTAAACCAAATACAAACCAAGTTAAACCGGATACGAAGACCAATCACATTTATTTGAAACGTATTTATTTGAAACATAGTGAAGATGATAAGTGTGATATCCTATCACAATACTTCCCTGCTTAAGAACAACCTTGTCCTCAAGGTTGAAATTTTGGAAATCGAGAGATGAAGTCTTGGTAGAACTCCCAAGTAGCTTTGTCATCAGGGAGCCCCTTCCACCTGACCAGAACCTTTGTCACATCTTTGTTCTGGCGGCGTACCATCTTAGTCTCGAGGATCGCATCTGGTTCCTTGGCTGAGCCAGTATCGGTGAGGTATTGTGGCAGCTCGGGTGTGGTGGTAGGCGGGTTTGGATAGAGCTTCAGCTGACTGACATGGAACACGTTATGAATGCTTGCCTCAGCTGGGAGCTCGAGCTTGTAAGCAACAATACCAACCCTGTCAGAGATACGAAAGGGGCCGTAAAACCGAGGGGAAAGCTTGTGAGGGGTCTTTCTGTTCTTAAGGGAATGTTGGCGGTAGGGCTGAAGTTTGAGGTACACATATGCGCCTACTGTAAACTCTCTCGAGGATCGGTGGGGGTCAGCATGCTGCTTCATACGGTTCTGGGCACGGAGCAAGTGGAACTTGAGCATGGAGATGATCTCTTCCCGAGAGCGCATAGATTTGTCAACCGCATCGGATGAGCTCTCACCAGGCAGATAAGGGAGATGAGTAGGAGGAGGATGTCCATAGATAACCTCAAAAGGGGTGCTCTGTATCGCGGAGTGAAACGCGGTGTTGTACCACCATTCCGCAAGTGGGAGTCATTTGCTCCAAGTGTGAGGGGCGTCGGAAGTCATACACCGGAGATACGTCTCAAGAGTTTTGTTGGTTACCTCGGTTTGTCCGTCGGTTTGCGGGTGGTAGGACGTGAAGAACTTGAGGTCAACACCATGAACGCGAAACATCTCCTTCCACACCTCGCTGAGAAAGGTAGGGTTGCGATCACTAACGATGTCTTTAGGCATCCCATGTAGTTTGAAAACATTGTCCAGGTAAGCTTGGGCAACGTCCAGGGCCGTATAAGGGTGAGATAGGGCAATGAAGTGTGCGTTTTTACTCAAGCGATCAATAACCACCAGAATGCAATGCTTGTTGGAAGAGGGAGGTAAACCCTCGATGAAATCCAAACTGATAGACTACCACACACCAGCATGTATCGGTAGAGGTTGAAGGAGACCTGGGTTTGCGGCCAAATCATATTTATTGCGTTGGCAGACAGAGCAGTTTCAGATGTAGTTCTGGACTTCGACAGTCATCTTAGGCCAGTAAAACAGGGATTTTATGCGTTGAAGTGTCGCGTCGCGGCCTGAGTGTCCCCCAACAGCAGAGTCGTGTAACCACTGAAAAATCTGAAGCTTCAAAGTTGCATCACTACCAATAACCAGTTTCCCTTTGCGGCGGAGTTCGTTGTTAACGAAGGAGAAAGAAGGGTGAGAAGATTTGTTCTGCTGCAGCTTTGTAATAAGCTTATGGAGTAGAGGATCAAACTCCCAAAGACGTTTGATGGTTGGGAGCAGGGTTTGATCCACGGTGGAGAATGTCAAATGCAGTAGCTGCGAGCCAGACATTCGAGAGAGAGCATCTGCAGCGACATTCTCTTTCCCTTGCTTATACTGAATTTCGAAATTATATCCCAAGAGTTTTGAAAGCCACATGTGCTGAAATGGGGTAGTCACTTTCTGATCCAACAAAAACTTGATGCTCTTCTGATCGGTCTTGATAATGAACGGCATGTGTTCCAAGTAAGTGTTCCATGTGTGAACTGCATGTACCACTGCGAGAAGTTCCTTCTCGTAGACCGAGAGGGATTGGTGACGGGGTACCAAGGCGTGGCTGATGTAGCAGATGGGATGATGATCCTGCATAAGGACTGTGCCGATCCCGGTGTTTGATGCATCAGTTTCAACAACAAATGGTTTCTCGAAGTCTGGTAGTGCTAGAGTTGGCGACGACGTAAGAGTTAACTTCAACGTATCAAAGGCAGACTGAGCCTCGGGGTTCCATGAGAAGCCGTCTTTCTTGAGCAGAGATGTGAGGGGCCTGGCAATAACACTGTAGCCACGGATGAACCTGCGGTAATAGTTAGCCAAACCCAAAAAACTGCGTAGATGTTTCTGCGACGAAGGTGCTGGCCACTTCTTGATAGATTCGATCTTCCTTGGGTCAATACTAACCCCTTGTGCAGAGATAAAGTGACCGAGATACTCAACAACTGTAGCTCCAATGTACATTTAGACGGTTTCAAGTAGAGTTGTTGCTGTCGAAGGATCCCAAAAACCGTGGTGAGATGTTGTAGATGGAGATCCCAAGTCGGATTGTACACTAGTATATCATCAAAGAAGAGCAAGAGAAATTTTTGAGAGATGTCTTGGAACACGTGGTTCATGAGTCCTTTGAACGTACAAGGAGCGTTGGTGAGGCCAAAGGGCATCACTAGATACTCATAATGACCCGCGTGCGTCTTGAAAGCGGTCTTGTACACATCCTGCAGAGACATACACAGTTGATGGAAACCAGCCCGTAGGTCGAGCTTGGAGAAGTACTTCGAGCCTCCCAACTCATCCAGGAGATCCTCCAATAGTGGGATAGGGTACTTGTCTTTGATAGTCTGCTTGTTCAACCCACGATAATCCACACATAACCGCCAAGACCCGTCTTTCTTCTTCACAAGTACAACAGGGGATGCATAAGGGCTTGAACTATACTATATTATGCCTTGCTACAACATCTCTTTAACCATCTTGTCAATGACATGTTTTTGTAAGGATGAGTAACGGTAAGGTCTTTGGTTTATGGGATTCGATCCAGCTTCAATAGAAATCTTATGATCGAATCCATCCCGAAATGGTGGAAGGTCTGTTGGTTCTGCAAATAAGTCGGCAAAAGAATCTAGCAGTGATTGGAGCTCGGGATCTGCAGACTTCTCAGTTCCGCTGGTGACGATATTTGACAAGAATGCCACTGGTTCATAGGGGGATCTGTGCTCCCATCTTCGATTTTCCGGATGCGTAGAAGAGCAATCTGAGGTTCTTGAAGTAATAACTTGTTTAGGTTGCTTCCTTTCACCACTTTACAGCCTGATTTAGTTACTCTCCGCAACACATGCTTCACTCCGCCGAAGGTAAATTCCATCCTCAAGTTAAGAAAATCCCGGAGTATAGGTCCCAAAGTGTAGAGCCATTGGACTCCAAGCACCAAATCACAACACTCCAAGGGAATTGTTCTGATCTCTGTAGAGAAACTGTAACCTTGCACTCTCCATGAGAAGTTACTACACTTATAAGAAGACATGAGTTGACTGCCAAGGGCTCCGGAGATCGGCATCGGCCTGACTGCTTCTAGCCTGCAACAAGCTCTTTAGCTATAGATTAATCCACAAAATTATGTGTGATGCCAGGATCAACGAGAATGTAGATTTTTCGCTTCATGTACTGTCCCACTACACGCATACAATTATAACTTCTTGAGCCATTTAATGCGTTGACTGATATTGTTAAGACTTTATCACTGTCCTCCTCTGTGGTATCCAGAATCTGAGCTTGTTCAGTAGCAGCAAATTCGACCAACTCATCATCATCAGAAGACAAACCTTCTTCTCCTTCCAAGAAATAAATCTGAGAGCGTCTATGCTTCAGGTGATGACCAGGTGAGTAAGGCTCCTCACAGAACATGCATAGCTCTTTTGATCTTCTGTCTTGCATTTCCTCGTAAGTGAACTTTCTCGGTACTTTGTATATGTTCTGTCGCGGAGGGAAGTGAGATTTGAAGACTGCTTGTTTGCTGGGATCAGGGGTCGGAAGCAGTGGAGTAGGGTGTGCATTTCGTTGTTGGAACTGTTGGTTTTGCTTCGGAAATGGATTGAATGGAGCTCTGTTTTGTTTCACTGGTGTGTGTAGAAGTGAAGATTCATGAAGTTTGGCAATTCTAGCAGCTGCAGCAACTCATATTGGACAAGAAGATGCTGAGAGCGTTACTAGCCGACAGAGCAATTCATGTTCGTATATTTTCGAATTTCTCCAAATAGCTCTCAACCGGTTAGTGATCTTGTTTCAGACTCACCAACTCAGCTAATGGGTCATCAAATAGCTCACTAAACCTCGAGGATATGGCCATCACGTAATCAGTCTAGGAGGGAGGGAGTCCATACCTCTCTGCCATGAAGTTGTGGTGCCATTGGAGAGCTCTCCCCGATAAATGCAAAGCAGCTAGCCTCACCTTCAGATCAGACGGTGTGCTATCTAAATCGAAGAACTGCTCACAGCGAAAAATCCAGCCTCGCAGATCAGATCCATCGAAGCTTGGGAAACCAACTTTAGCGAGCCCGTTAGGTAACAGAGAAGACCCATCTTTAGCGGTGACTCTGCTGGTCAAACCGCGATCAACCCCATTCAGACCCATCGAATCTGGTGACTGGAACATCTCTGGAGAGACTCCAACTGGAGGCGACATACCTTTTCTGACCAAACTCTGCTCAACCCCGCTCAGATCCGGTGGATCTGGTAACTGGAACGTCCCTTGGTGCAAGACTCCACCTGGAGGTGATGAGCTTGAGGTCCCTTGGTTCTGATCGTGTTGTTGCTTTGAAGGTCCCTGAGAAAAGTAGCTGAGGATCATCGATTCAAGCTTGCCGAACCTGGTTTCGAGGGAATCGGTTCTGGCCTGTTGATCTTCAAGTTTCTTTTCTTGTAGGAGACGTGCTTCCTCCATCTGCTCCATAGTCTGTTTCTCCTGCAGTCTCGTTTCCACCATGATCGTTGTTCCCGAGATCTGAGCGAAGCTCTGATACCAATGAAACAGAGATTTCTTGTGGGGCAGAGTATGCTCTCTAAAGTAACGTTAACATGGTAGTATCCTTCTAGAGGCTCTCCGTGAACCTTAAGAGGGATGAATCAAAGTCTAGGAGATAGTACAATAAAGAAGGACCACCTCTAAGAGCTGAGACTCATTGCCAAGAAACAATGGCGTAAGAAAGTGAGAGAGATGAGATTAAGAAATATCTTCTGATTACTTTTTTAGCAAAATGCCAAATACCAGTATATAAAACAGAAAACAGAAATCAGCACAGTCACACGTGACTTGTTGCTGGGATTAAACCAAATACAAACCAAGTTAAACCGGATACGAAGACCAGTCACATTTATTTGAAACGTAGTGAAGATGATAAGTGTGATATCCTATCACAGTCGCCGAATGAGTTCACGTCGAGATTGACTACGCGATCGAAAGAAGAAAAAAAACAGCCTCGGAGAAAGACGCGTGAAGACATTGCAGAAGAAGAGAGGTTTTGGAGCAACTGGGCCAAAATAAAAAAGGGTATTATATAATCATCTTCCTGTTCCGATCAAAAGCTAAGCTTGTAGCCGGTTATGGAGGTGTTTGGTGAGGAGGTGTACGTGATGAAGTGTTGCAGAGTTCCGTCGGTTGTTTTATTTTTAATCAATTTGTAAATTCTTTAGGTGATAAATTATAATAAATTATTTTTAATCAATATATATATATATATATATTGTAAATTGTTTTATGTGAATCAATTTTAATTATAATAAAAGCAAAATTTACAGATTATATATATATATTGTAAATTGGTTTATTTTTAATCAATTTTAATTTATTCATTTTTTATTAATTTTTAATTCGTTTGTCGTTATTTCGTTGTTATTTAGCGACATGTACATGTGTCGTTATTTAACGACATTAATTGTGTCGTTAATTAGCGACACATACATGTGTCATTATTGAGCAACATATAAATGTGTCGTTAATTAGTGACATGCGATGTCATTAACTAGCATCTATATTATATATGTTGGCACTATGTCACTAATTAGCGACATGCAAGGCGTCGTTAATGAACGACGATATAACGATACAAAAGCGTGACGTCGCTATTTAGTGACATATTAACGACATATAAATTTAGCGTCGTGCGATTAACGACGTTTTGCTCGGTTGTCGTTAAACGTGATTAACGATGTTTTTGTGTGTCGTTAATCAGTTGTTTTCTTGTAGTGTATCGTTGTGGAAAAAAACTATCAGAATTTGGATGCAGTGATACCCCAGGTCTCCTTCAGAATTTGCAGTCACGATGAACTTGGGGAAGGATTCAGATCCAAATAAGGCTTTGCTCATCATGATTGATCTCTGTTTTGTCTTTCTATCGGTACATTTCGATTTTGATCACACGACAAGGAGAAATAAATCGATTTAGATTTTTAAATAGTATGAAATGACAAAGTTATTTGTTACTTGCTTATGCAGATTTTGGATGTCTTCTCTCGTTTTTAGAGTATTGTTAAAATTTTGTCCTTCTCTCTTCGTTATATGTGTTTTGTATTAAGTGCCATTTGGTTTATTTCACTTGAATTTTTGAATGGCGTATTATGATATAAGAAACCATATTTTAGTGGAGTGATTGGTGAAGTGTGAACACAATTATAATCTATACCAATAGGTGCAACCACAAAAGAGGAAGAAGAAACAGAGCATCGAGACCAACTCAAACACTGTCACCACTTTCCAGACAACTTCGTCGATCACCATGGACAAGAAACTCAGCTCCGGTCGACGCCAACTCAACCCATAACCACCACCGGATAGCTGACGGCATCGAAATTTTTTATCTTAATTCGACGGCAGCGAAGTGAAGTGTTTGTAGATTCTAGTGTTAGTGCAGGCGAATTTTTCCAGTAGTTTCGTACATAACCAATACTGACCAGTAACTGGTTCAATGAGATGGTCTGGTACAGTATTTAATCAATTTGAAAGAACATTAAAGCATTTTCATTGAGATACCCATTAATATTAATACTTTTATCTTTATCAATATTGGATATCTGTATCTCATCAATATAGTATTAATACTTTTAAAGTTGTTTAATTTAAAAAAATTAGCCAAATCTTATCTTTCATTATTAAATTTTTTTTTTTAATTATACATGATTTTATCAAATTATAATTTTTAATTTTTCAAAATTTAGATTTTTTTTATATATTAACTAAGACAATAATTTAATATTATGTATTAATATTAACTAATATCAATTAAAAATAATATTAAATATAATTTAAAAAATATGTATAATAACTTCGTATAGCATACATTATACGAAGTTATACGACACAAACAACACCGTTTCAATCGAACCGATCTTGTTTCTTGATTTTAATTTCCGAAAAGGAGGTCTCTTGGAATTGACTAACATCTTTACAAACCGGAAAAAGACAAGAGATAATAAGTGCAGAGACTCACCAGGGACAGAGTTCTTGTTGAGAGTANGGAAATGTGGTATTTTAGGGTATTATTACTTTTTTTTTTTTTTGTGGGTATTAATACTCAATATTATAAAATAACTATTAACGACATACAAACTATTTAATTAATATTTTAAATTATGCTGTATTTGATTTTTCACTAAAGAATATGAATGAATCATAAAATAACATAACATATCTCATTTGAGAGAGAGGTACTATTAGAAGAAGCTACGACCTCATTAGCTTTCTCATCTTCTGCAGCCTTGTAAGCCTAATGGTTTGCGGAGGAAAACAACTTGTATCGTTATTCTTGTATAAGATCTGTAATCCCAAAAGGTAGGTGACTCAAGGCTCTTCGATCTCCCAGAAATCTCTAAGATTTGCCGATTTAGTGCTAAATTTATAAGCAAATAGGTCTGATTGTGTTTGTTTTGGTGGTCAATGGTTAATTTACGGAGGAATTGTTTGATCTTTAGGTCTGATTACAAAATTGAGGAAGATGTGGAAGAAGCAGAGGAATTGATTGCGATACTCGAGAGGTTTCTTCTTCTTCTTTCAATATTTGATTGGATTAACATAAATCGATGGGTCGTTGTTTCCTTGAGATAGATATATGATTGGGGTTCTTGGTGTCAGGTTGAAAGCAATCTCTGAAGTGAAAGGAGAGGCAGAAGTCAAGAGGTTTCTTCTTCTTCTTTCAACATTACTTGGATTCACACATAAATCAATGGTATCTAGGGCCTTGTAAGTTGTGTTTACCTTTAGATACTTACAAAAAATTATCTTTGGGTTTCTTGGTGTCAGGTTGAAAACACTCTTACATAAAGAAGACGCACAAGTCAACAGATATGTTCTTCTTTCAATATTACTTGGATTCATATAGGTCAATGGAATCTAGTGCTTTGTTATTCGTATTTTCCTTGAGATAGATATACGATTGGGGTTCTTGGTGTCAGGTTGAGAACAATCTTAGAAAACAATAGTGGACCCTCAGACTCAGAGGAGAAGACGAATGAGATTGCGAATCAAGTGTTTATTCCCTCGGATCTTCTACTTGTCATATTGTCTCGTCTTGCTTTCAAAGACAACATACGCTCTTCCGCTGTTTGCAAGACATGGGGTGAAATTGCTGCTTCTGTTCGGGTTAGAGATCGTCCTTGCTGGCTTATGTATCTTGATAAATCTCATATCAGGGGCATCTCGTACGGGTTTTTCGACCCAATAGAGAAGAAGAAGACAAAGGTGATGAATATACCCGTGTTATCTAAGTCTTCAAGTATTCTTATTTCCAATGATGGGTGGTTACTCATGAGACAATCTTCTTCACTTGTCAACCTTTACTTCTTCAATCCGTTTACCCGAGAGTGCATAGACTTGCCTTACTACGTGAACATGCTATCGGAATTTGCTTTCTCTTGTGCTCCAACAAAGGAAGGTTGTTTGGTGTTTGGTATAACTAATAGGTTGTCGCGTACAGTAGTCACCATCAGCACTTGGTATCCTGGTGCAACTACATGGGTAAATGAGGACTTCCCTAACCTGTTTCCTTCTCACTTTAGGCATACAGGAAACATCATATACTCAGATGGTCTCTTCTATATGGCCTCGGAAATTGCGCTAGGGGTATTTGATCCGAGTGCACGTACTTGGACCGTACTTCCTGTGCAACCTATCCCTACTAGCCCTGAGATGCGCACAATCAGGTGGATCACTGGATATAAAGGACAGATATTTCTTGTAGACGCATCGTCTCTGGAACCCATGGTGTTTAGGCTTAACCGGTTGGAGTCGGTTTGGGAGAAGAAGGAAACATTGGATGGTTCGTCAATATTTGTGAGTGATGGGTCATGCGTGATGACCTCTCTGGCCTCACAGGGTCAATGAGTAATGTTGTGTATTTCTGGAACATTGATATCAACAGGAGGCGTCCCACCAAGTATGATTGTTCTTTCAAATCGAAACGCCCCTACAAGTATTCCCTATATAGCAGGAGTTTGTGTGAAGATCCTGAAGGGTATTTATTTGAATATCAAACCTGGACTCGGATGGATGGTGTCTGGATCGAGCCGCCCCACAATATCTCTATCTTTGATTATTCCATTATTGATCCCTCCGATGCCATAAATACGCGGCTATTTTATTCATTTTTCAGCTTCATGTAGTCGATATATTTTAGATTATACATTGTAGCAGATGATGTGTGTTGTCTACTGCGACAGTGGCCAAGCTGTTTCTTTGGTTTTTTTACAATCTAGAAAACTATGATAATATATTTTCCTTTTTTTGTTTGTTTGTTTTTTTTAATCTGTAACTAAGAAAATGTAAAACTACAAATCAAAAAGTTAGTATCTAAAAGTAAACGGAAAATTCTCGGCCCAAGCAACTTGTAGGTTTCTACTGTAAACTAGAATCACAACTATGTTCCAAAAGACCAAAATCGACACCATTGTTCCAGAAACAACCAAAATATCTTCTTATATTTGGAAAACATAGTAAAAACAGATTGAGTTTCTTCTAATGCCTTGAGATCCTAAGACCAAGTAAAAAAATCCAAATCCCTTGTCTCAGCTGCATTGTCTATCTTTTCAAGGAATTCCTTTATCTCTGTTTCTGCCTCTTGATCCGAATCCGAGGTCTCAGCTGCCTTTTGATTATCTCTCGACCTCTTGATCTCATCCCTTAGATCCTAAAACCAAGTATAAAACTAAGTCAGGGCGTGCACTCACACAATTAAATATAAGATTTTCCTAGCATTAACACATTATAAAAAGAAGAAATTACCAAAAATTCCCTGTGCATGAAATCAAGGAATCTCATCTTGTAGTCATTAGGAGGGATCACTGTGGGCTGTGTCTTTTTACCCACCATTAGCGCGGCTTTTGCCTTCGACTCGAGCACCTTCTTCCATGTGTAGGGTGCGAGATAATCAATGAGTCCACACAGCAATTCCTGATTCTCATTGTCCACTCCCAGAAATAACGAATAATCCATCACGTTTACGCTCTGTTATTTTTTTGTTGATGAGAGTTTAGTAATTTAGAAAGTCTACAGGAATGAAATAAGATTTTTAAAAAATATATATGAAACCCAAACTTACACTTAGAAATTCTGCGTCGTTCTGGATACCTAAATCCAAGTTCAGTATCGAGTTGTGACTGATTTTTAGAGGCCAAGTCTTCAATGAAGTTTTGATCGAGAAAAACTTCAGCGGAATCTGGAGTTAAGCGACCTTGTAAATTGCCCTTTAGATCATATTGCTTTGAAACACTTCGTTTGAAAAGCAGATTCTCCATCACCATCAAAAACTTTGGCGGCTGGCCTACTAAAGTCAACTGCAACAGACCAAAAACAAATCACTGAAAGGCATGCTCAAGTAGCCGAAATAAAGGAGTATACGAGATGTTGCAACAAGGTTAAAGAAACCGCAAAACAAAAAACTATAATACCTGATATATGCCAAATATTTTGGCAAGGCAAGTTTTCTTGTTTGCATCCAAAATTTCACTCAAATGGTTGAAGTAACTTGGCCCAAACTGAGAAAAACTTCTTTGATGATCAACATCTTGTCTCGGGTCTTGGCAAAAACCGATTTGCTTTTACCACCTTTCGCCTCCCAGCTATCACACCTGCTTAAAGATGATATGTACTGTTCTTCAGGATATCTACATTTGTTCCTCAGCTTATCGAAATGGTCGTGATGTTGAAAGAAGACCGAAAATTTGGGGTTAGGCGGCTTGGTAGGTTTGTCCCGGAGTTGTTGAAGCGCATAAGCTAAATAACTTGAAACTTCGTCTTCATGAAGTGATACTTCGTGTTGGCTCTCATGCATTTTCAAGGGTTGGAACATAAAGCGTGGTAGAGACACCGGGTAAAAATTTGATGAAAGGATATTGTTCCGGAGTAGATTATACCCGGATTTAAGCATCCCTTTCATCACTTTTAACTCATAGTTGAAACTACCTTTTAGCACAATCTGAAAACAAAATGAAGAATGTTCCAATGGAAAAGATAAAGAAGCACAATATTATTTTTGTAATGGAACTTGGTGGTTTTAGATTGTTACCGTTAAGCTTTCGCAACCCTGAAAATACATAAGCCTTTTGAGGGGCCTATAATTGTTTTCACCCGGATCACTGAGATCTTCAGTAACCTCCATGCATTCAAATGATGTGCAAATAACGAGTTGGCTTGGAAACCTACGAAGGCGGTGTTTCATATCTTTGACAACCGTAATTTCCTTACTGAGGAAATATTCTTCAGATTTTGGAGATACTGAATTCTCCACTAATAGTAGCATATTGTCTCGGACATTTCCAGCTAATGACAAACTCCAACTTGAAGAATCTTCGATGTCCAATGATCCTTTCAACAGTATAAGTTCGGGTTTTGCATACGTCTTTGACATATCTTTATGCGCTGGTGCTTTGGTGAAAACCAAGCCTTCAAAAAGAGAATTGCAACAATACAAAACAAAACAATTAGTACAAGGTTAGTTTAGTTTTTTGGTTCAAGTCAAGGGGTTAGATCCTCTCTTCTCTAGATTTCAAATTGATCTTTCATTGTAAAAAAGGTTTTTTTGGACTTAAATTTTTTTTTATGTTCAATTCAAAAAGAAAAAACAATACAAAACCAGGCCCATCAAAAAACATGTTTAGCTTTAAGCCCATTTTTCTAAATATTAAAAAAAAAATTCCACTGAAGGCCAGAAACAAATAAAAAATAAAAAACAATACTCAGTAATTATACCATTGACCCGAAGCTGCAACACATTTGAATTTCAAGTACTTGTGTAGATCATTCGGCTCCTTGAAAATTTGATTTAGCAACTCAGCAGTTTCATTAATCCAATGTCCACTTAAGCCGGCAGATTTAGCTGATCTGATGAGAAATTCGCTCAACGTTTCTGCCATCGTTAAAACCTATTTTTCCAATTAAAAGAATTAGGGTTTCTGGAAACTTTCTACATAAGTTAAAAATCAAACAAGAAAACACATACTGACATAACCGAATCGGTTAGACTGAATCAAGAAATCAAAATAAACTGGATCAATAAGTCATTCTCAACGAGCATGTTGAAAAATGTGCAAAGTTTTTCACAGAACTATAGAAGTTTTTTTTTTTGAACATGAACTATAGAAGTTATGCACAAAGTTTCACAGGATCTTAAAAAAAGAAAAAAATCCTTGAGTGAAAAACAGAGGTAGACTCGAACTAAAGTTTCACATAATTATTGAAACAACAAAACTCGAAATATAGAGAACTACAGAGATTATGTGGAGAATTTCACATAATATTGAAACAATAAAACTCGAGTCTAAAAATATCTTGATAGAAGAAAACTTCAATGACAAAAAGAGATTTACTTTCCGGCCTTGAATGGAATCTTGAAGGTCAATACGCCGGAAAAGTCGCCGGAGTTTAGAGTCGGAATGGAAGCAAGAACGAGCCTGTTGAGGAAAGTACGATGGAGACAAAGCAGAGGTTTTATTGCAGTTGGATCAAGGACGAAGACGAAGATGAGGACGGAGAGTATCGGGTAATTCAAAATCGCCGTAACTAGAGAAAACAAGCGACGGAGATCAGTTAATGAAAGACATTGAGGGACGATGTGGTAAGCGACGAAGAGACGACAGAAAGAAGCGCCGACGTTGGAGGATAATACATTACGGTTTCGAAATCGCTGGGGATGACAATGGTGGCGGAGAGAGGATTTCCGAATTGGTTGTCGACGGCGGAGAGGAAATCGGCCTCCCAGTCACAGAAATGATTCTATCTGCGTGTTGCGACGTAAGAGACGACGGTGGTGGTAAGGAGGAGGAGAAAGAGATGGCTTGTGGTGGCTATCGGAGAATCAAATTGGCGGCGCAGTTGTAACAGAAAGAGAGAGATGAGAATCTTGGAATCTTTCAAGTTCGTTAGGAGGCAACTGAATTGAATTTTAACTCACGAGTGTGGAGGAAGCATGATGACTCGTATATCGGTTTGGTTGAAAGATAACCGGAGAAACCAGGAGTTTTTAA
This sequence comes from Eutrema heterophyllum, assembly GCA_002933915.1. NCBI lineage: Eukaryota > Viridiplantae > Streptophyta > Magnoliopsida > Brassicales > Brassicaceae > Eutrema > Eutrema heterophyllum. Next base: position 726,536 of record PKMM01041060.1, read on the forward strand.
TAGTTAAAGTTTCCTTCAAAAACCGAGATTTTTCGAGGCTTTTTTTGGTTCGATGTTATTTGGCTTCGCTTCAGATCAATAACGGATTTACGACTTTTCTTCCCACTTTTTTTGAACTGTTATATATATATATATATATATATTTTTGTTTCTTAACATTACGACTTTGTTTTACTATCCTAGTTGTACAAATATGAATATTATCATAAAATCTTGTTTTTTGGGTGGAACTTTTAATATAATTTCCGTGAGATTCTCATTGAGTTGGGTGAATTAGCTTGCTAACTGATATGGTAAGAGAGACCTAAAATTGAAGATTTTTTTTTTAAACTATAAATTTAATATACAAGGTATGTGAATCATAATATTAATAGAATTTAGGTATGTTAGTGATACCAATCAGGATTTTAAATTTGGAAGAATTTGTTAAAACTTCGTTCATTCGTTGTGGGATATATTCGTACATAGACGTAAAAAAAGTATTTTTGATTTTAACAAAAAAAAAGGAATTATATACTAAATGACGTTTTGGATGATTCTAGCATAAGAGAATTGGGTATCTGACGATTTGCTAAATTGTTTGTGGTTACGTATTATTAATCTAATTCTAGCAATAAATAAATCCTAATTTTACGTAGGTTCTCTTTTCTTTATCGTTCTTAACCTCTCATAGTATATACTATATAGAAGACCGTAGACAAAACCGAGTTAATCTCAAATTCAAAAAACAAAAAATTCTAATAGTTTCTTTCAATTTTGTGGCAATCAATCACATGCATATTATTTTCGTTCAATATTTCATATTTCAATTTTGGGATACTTAAAGAACCACCTAGTTATACTTAAACTAACTTTATTTTTGAATCAAACTAAACAAAAAATCAAAAATCGATTACTTCTATTGTTGCTATTATAACTTTTTGTCGAATAAGTGAAGAGCTCTTAAACCTGTGCAATTTGGCAGGGATTTTCTCGTAGGAACCGGTTCAACCAAAGTTTTTGGAGTCGAGTTCAGCGAGAAATGATATTATCATTCTTGTCCTTTGCTGATTATTTCCGGCCAAGGTATTTTCTTCTGGAGAACGTGAGGGCCTTTGTGTCATTCAATAAAGGGCAGACATTTCAACTTACTCTGGCCTCTCTCCTCGAAATGGGTTACCAGGTAAAACCCCTAAGTGCTATTATATCGTCTCATGCTTTATGTTTTCCACACTTGATTGCTCTTTGCCTCTTTGGTATGTTTAATTGATATCAACCATTATTAACGTGAGAAGGAGACAACTTACCTTAAACCTAAACCGAAAAGGAAAAGCATCTTAAACCTAAACCAAAAAGGAAAAACATCAAAACTTTAATTAATCCTAGCTAACGTAAAACTTTTACAAAACTCCTAAAAAATCCATATTCTGTATCATTAATATGGTGTTGTTTGATTTCCAGGTGAGATTTGGAATCTTGGAGGTGCATATGGGGTTTCTCAATCTCGCAAAAGAGCTTTTATCTGGGCAGCTGCACCAGAAGAAGTTCTACCAGAATGGCCTGAGCCTATGCATGTCTTTGGTGTTCCGGAGTTGAAAAACTTTGCAAAATAAACAGGGTTTTTAGGATGTGGTAGTTTTGAAAATGGGAGTGCCAAAAGTGGCATTCCTCCGAATTTTCCTTTATCTTTTTAATTAATACATTAAGATAATAATAAGGTTAAAATTGATGTTGGGTTACTATTCATCAATTGTAAAACAGAAGATTGACATACAAAAATACAATTCCTTGATGAAAACAGAAGATTGACATACAATTCCCTTATTTAGCAGACGCTGGTCCATGGTCCCAAGTCCAAATTTCCATGAATAACTTTGACCAAGTGACAAAAACTACTTGATAAGACTTCTTCGTTAGATTATTTACATGGGTAAAAAATAAAATGGTAGAATTACAATCATAGCACTTTGACCATCCAGATGTAAGAATTTAGAGTTTCATCTATCCTTATCACATAAACTTTAATTTGGCTCAAAATCAAATGTAACATGAAACATTTATATATTAGACGAATACTAAAGCTAAATTCTTTGATTGATGATTAAAGGCTTGGAGGTTACTTGCGAGTCAAAAGAGGATCCTACTGGTTAACTAGTTCTGCTGCAAAACCTTTCTTCTCCGAAAACGGTACAAGCTGTGCCCAGAAAAGAAAACAATAAAGAAACAGAGCAAGTTAGAAGAATCTTGGACATCATATAGATACCCAGATTCTCACAAATTCTGTATGAATTCAGCGAATTAAATGTATATGTTGATATTTACTAACCTGCAGAGCCACCTGTGCTACGCATAGACTATCCCGAGATGATTCACTGGTGAAGCTAGGCTTCAGAGATTCCAAATAACCATCGTCTTTCTCCCCAGTCTTCTGTTTCATGTTTCTGCTCTCCTCAAAGGAGGAATCTCCTTCAAGATTGCTTAGAACCTCCTTCTTTTTCTTCCTCTTGAATGTGTACTTGATACACCGGTTTTTATTAACTGCCAAAACAGGAGTTGCTGAAACCTCCATATTCCCACAGCTCCCTTTTTCTTCCTTCTTTGCCTCTGTCTCGCCAATCGCCGGCTTTCTGTCATTTTCATGTTCCCCCGGAGATATTTTAAAGGATACGGGAGGGTCCAAATGCTTCTGAGAAGAGTTTGGAGACACCATTGGGTCTTCTCCATCTCTGACAGAATATATGGAGTCACTAGCACCAGCACAACCAGACATTTCTAAGGTCTCTACAGTTTTACAAGACGTAACTTTGTGAAGACATACTCCATCATTCACATCTCCTACTTCTACAGAGGAAGACAGATCTCCATTGGGCATACTCCTATCCACTGCGCGGATCTTCTGAGTGCATCCTTCAACTTCCCTGCGTTTTGTCAGTATAGAGGGAAGAGCATGGTGACACCGGTCTTTGTTATCTTTATAAGAACACCGGTTAATACTATTTATGCGAGTCAAATATGAGATTTTTATCCCATTAGCCACTACTGATCCACTTTGTTCAACTGGGGGGCAAGAAACTACAGCTCCTGATCTCTCCTGACTGCAAGAAACCTCAGGAACTACAGAAACTGCTGCATCGCGGTTTTTCCAACAGGAGTCTTCCTCGTGATCACTTTTAAGATGTGTCTGACCAATCATAACTTTCTTGAGCTCCTCACGAAGTTCTCGCAACTCCATCCTCAGCTCTCCTACAATATCTTCAGCTTCTCCAAGCTGAGCTTCAAGTTCATCAACCTTTTGTTGCTGCTTCAAGGATATCATCTCTGTCTCCTTGACCTATATAACCACAAAGAGTTCTTTTAAAAACTACAGTTGAGGAGCAAATGCAAAGCCAGTCACAAAAGATAGGTATATAGTACAATGGGGAAGCTCATCCTCAAGCAAAGCCTCCACAGTCTCTAAGATAAAACAGCTATATCCCCACATTGAGAAACCTTTTACTTAAAATTTGTGCAAGTCTCACTAACAAAAAAATCTACCCAATCAAGAGGCGGATTCAGAACTTGCGGCTAGTATCTATTTCAAGTTAAGCTACTCAATTGAATAAGCTCATCGATTTTTGGTACAATGAGCTTGAGGTTTCATGAAAAATGAACAATGGATGAAGGGAAAGCGTCTATCTGGTCAAAGTGTCAAGTGTAATACAGTCAGCCTCAAAGTGTCAATGACCTTCGATTGTATCGACATTCATTGAAATGAATCACCAATTTCTATGTAGTAAAAAAACACAGAAAAAGATGGTGCCGAAGCATATCATCTAAATGGCGTAATCTCATTCTAGCTACCTCAAATATCAAAGATTGAATAAACCAAGCTCACAGTCGCCCACACGCACACAACATTCACTATGCCCAAAACCATGTAATAAAGGCTCAAAAACTTGATTTCAAAAGCCATCTCGAGCAAGAAACAACAAAAATGCCAAAGCATCAACTTGACAAAATAATCAAGATCATTGAATGCCTTTCACTTTCATGTTCATCGAAGGGAAAAAAACCTTCTTGAGTCAAAAATACATAACCAGGCAGAAACCAAATTAACCAACAGGAACTCAGAAACGAATGAAAAAGAAAATGAGAATTAGAAAAGTTATTGTACCTTGGAATCAAACATATGTTTAAGCCTAAGCAACGTGTGGAGTGCTTCATCTCTAACCGTCGCAAGTTCTTGCTGATACCTACGCGCTTTCTTCTCAGAAACCATCACACGCGCCGCCGCCTCCTTCGTCGTGTTTAGTATTGTATCGGCGTAGGCTCTCTTCAACGCCGCTAAGGTCTGTTAACCCCAACAAAAATCAAAACAAACGAACAAATCAATCGCAAACCCCGAAGGAAAAAACAAGACAAACCCACATCTGGAACACTACTTTAGATCAAAATTAACGAAATCGGAAACAAGAATCTGTCTGATAAGATAAAAACGGTCTAGAAGAACTGAAGAAACAGAACGAAATTAACTAGAAATCGAAGGGGGAGTCCGGAATCGAAAATAGGAACTCAATAGCGGCGGAGATTGATGATTAAAGAGGTAATTGTACCTCTGGGTCGGCCATTAGCGCCGATAATGCGGTTGCGGTGAAGCGATTTTGATTTCCGACCAAGGCCGCAGACTCGCGAAGAAGAAAGAAAGAAAGAAAGGCGAAAAAGGGTGGTTTGTTTTTCTTTTTCCTTTTTTTTTTAATTGCAAGCGTCTGTCTGTTAGGAACAGAAAGGAGTTTTTAAATTACTTATTCACCCCTAACAGCTCGATGTTATTTCTTAAACGCCACGCACACGTCACGTCAGCCTTCGCTCCGTAAACTGCAAACGGCGGTGCGGTTTCCCGTTTTTCGCGTCAATCTTTTCTTAATCCCTTTTTGCTTTTTACATTTTTACGCGGTAATTTTTTTTTTTTTTTTTTTTTCATTTTCATAAAAAATAAAGCTTACTTTTACACTTCCATTTATTACCTCATACTTTACGACCTGAACTGATTTTCAACCTTCCATTTTCACATTAAAATCTATTAAACACCCACAATTTGCTGAGTCATAAACTAAGTACAAATATTACATTTGTAGTATTTTAAAATTTAAATATCCGTATGCATAGTAATATTTAAATTGGATAATTTTTTAAAACAAAATCTAGACGAATCCTAAAATATCGAGATTTTTTACCACATAAAAATGAATAGTCTTGATCTATATGACGATTCTCAACCAATAAATTATCATAGCTAATTATAATTTACTAAAATTTGAATCAAACTATTTTGATAACAAAAAATGTTAATAAATAAATTGAACGCTGATATCATCTCAAAAACTTAAAAAAGTTTTCTTATTATTAATCGACAGATACGAAGTTCTATATTTATACAAAAGAATTTAATGAAAACTAGATACATAGGTTAGGGTAAAAGGCTAAAATATACAATTCTAATACACAAGAGATATCATAATAAAAGGTTGTGTTTGAATTGCAGAGAAATTTGTTTTTAGTATCCGTCAAGTGATGACAATTTGCCGACAAGTTTTTTTTTATATATTTATTGTGGTATGTCATTACCGTCTATCGAATTTACATAAATTGTAAAAATAGTAATTAGTATATTCGTTTGTTATCTTCCAGTGACATTTCTTGATGCAATTTACAAAATAAAAAGCGATTTCTTGTGTGATATTTAAGCGCCAAATTTGTCCGACCGAATTTCGAATGAACCAATTCAAACCGACAGGAATTATGTAAACCGGGTAATGACCGGTTAGCTCCTCGCGACTGTTATCCACAATAAGAATCCACGTGTCTTCATCAAGCCCTCCTCTTCTTCCATTTTTCCGCCAGAGAACTTCTGGGTGAGAAAATCGTAAACGAATATATCTGTTCATCGAATATAGCTGGTAGTGATTGGTAAGTGAGGCGTTAATTTTGAATTTCTGAGTCATTTCAGAGCGGAATCCGACTTGCCGAGTGCGGTTTCTTGAGAAAATCTCGTTTCGCTTGCTGTGCTTTCCAAAATAATCCGGAGGATCTCTGAACCCTTATGTGAACTCTAGTTTCCAAAATGAACCTCGCAATTCCGAATCCCAATTCACACCAGCTCTCGTTCCTCATCCAGAATTCCAGTTTCGTCGGAAACCGGAGATTCGCCGACGGCAACCGTCTCCGTTTCCTTTCCGGGGGGAGAAGACCCTGCTCCGTTGCCGGAAAAATTAAGGCGAAGACGAAGGATCTCGTTTTGGGAAACCCCTCCGTATCGGTGGAGAAAGGTAAGTACAGCTATGATGTCGAGTCTCTGATTAACAAGTTGAGCAGCCTTCCACCTCGCGGCAGCATCGCGAGATGTCTGGACATATTCAAGAACAAGCTTTCTCTGAACGATTTCGCACTCGTGTTCAAAGAGTTTGCTGGTCGCGGCGATTGGCAGAGGTCGCTTCGGCTCTTCAAGTATATGCAACGGCAGATATGGTGCAAACCCAACGAGCACATCTACACCATTATCATCTCCTTGCTCGGTAGGGAAGGTCTACTGGACAAATGCCTTGAGATATTCGAGGAAATGCCCAGTCAAGGCGTGGCACGCAGCGTCTTCTCTTACACGGCTCTGATCAATGCGTATGGTCGAAATGGACGGTACGAGACCTCCCTTGAGCTTCTTGATAGGATGAAGAACGAGAAGATATCACCTAGTATCTTGACTTACAACACAGTGATTAATGCGTGTGCTAGAGGTAGCTTAGATTGGGAGGGTTTATTGGGTTTGTTTGCAGAGATGAGACATGAGGGGATACAACCCGATATCGTGACCTATAACACATTGCTTAGTGCTTGTGCTATTAGAAGTTTAGGTGATGAGGCTGAAATGGTTTTTAGGACCATGAATGATGGTGGGATAGTTCCGGATTTAACCACATACAGCCATCTCGTTGAGACATTTGGGAAGTTAGGGCGGCTAGAAAAAGTTTCTGATCTCCTGAGTGAGATGGCGTCTGGAGGCAGTTTGCCGGATATCACTTCTTATAATGTGTTGTTAGAGGCTTATGCGAAATCCGGGTCTATTAAGGAGGCAATGGGGGTCTTCCATCAGATGCAGGCTGCAGGTTGTACACCGAACGCAAATACATATAGTGTTTTACTAAATTTGTTTGGACAGAGTGGGAGGTACGATGATGTTCGGCAGCTTTTTCTTGAGATGAAATCTAGCAATACAGATCCTGATTCTGCTACATACAACATTCTGATAGAGGTTTTTGGGGAAGGTGGGTATTTCAAGGAGGTTGTAACTTTGTTCCATGACATGGTAGAGGAGAATATTGAACCTGACATGGAGACATATGAGGGTATAATATTTGCTTGTGGGAAGGGAGGACTCCACGAAGATGCTAGGAAGATTTTACAGTATATGACAGCTAAGGATGTTGTGCCAAGTTCCAAGGCCTACACTGGGGTTATTGAAGCATTCGGGCAGGCTGCTTTATATGAAGAAGCACTTGTTGCTTTTAATACTATGCATGAAGTGGGAAGCAATCCAAGTATTGAAACATACCACTCACTGTTATATTCTTTTGCAAGGGGAGGACTGTTCAAGGAGTCTGAGGTGATTCTGTCTAGGTTGGTGGATTCTGGTATTCCCAGGAACAGAGATACGTTCAATGCACAAATAGAAGCCTACAAGCAAGGAGGAAGATTCGAAGAGGCTGTGAAGACATATGTAGATATGGAGAAGTCAAGATGTGATCCTGATGAAAGGACGCTTGAGGCTGTTTTAAGTGTGTATTCTTGTGCACGACTTGTTGATGAGTGCAGGGAGCAGTTTGAGGAGATGAAAGCTTCTGATATACTGCCCAGTATTATGTGCTACTGTATGATGCTGTCTGTTTATGGGAAAACGGAGAGGTTAGTGCCTTCGCCAGTATTACTCTCTTCCTTATGTCTTCTTTTGCGTACATACCTTACTAAGGATTAAGGTATAACAGTCATGCCAATGGATGAAAAGGATAAAAAATAAATCAAGTGTCGTAGTCTAGTAGTTTCCTCTTGTTGGTCGAGGCCTCAGATCAATTCCTACTGGATGCATTCACTTGGCAATTACAGAATTTACATGGTGGTTGCAAGCTCATGACTCAGCCATTTGATTATTCCATCTTCATAGCAGTATGCTCTTTCAGTTACATGGGCAGGCATGGAAGAGATATGCTAGTGTAATGTAGCACCCTTATTAAAAACAATTCGCAACTAACTTGAGTTTTCTGGATAAGTAGTCTTGAAGCCATTATTTTACAAAATAATTATTTATTATTTAAAATTACACTTCCAAATTTTGTTTTCAGGTGGGACGATGTCAATGAGTTACTGGAGGAGATGCTTTCAAATAGAGTATCAAATATTCATCAAGTTATCGGGCAAATGATCAAGGGAGATTATGATGATGACTCAAATTGGCAGATAGTGGAATATGTCTTAGACAAACTCAATTCAGAAGGATGTGGTTTGGGAATAAGGTTTTACAATGCACTTCTGGATGCTTTGTGGTGGCTGGGCCAGAAAGAGCGAGCTGCAAGGGTACTCAATGAGGCAACAAAACGTGGACTTTTCCCTGAGTTATTCCGGAAAAACAAACTTGTGTGGTCTGTTGATGTGCATAGGTAGCTTAAGAGCCCTAAGCTGACTTCATTTCAAGTGTATGAAATGGTTGAGTACCAGTCAATCTAATTATTGGTTTTCGATGTTCTGCAGAATGTCAGAGGGTGGCATGTACACAGCACTATCGGTTTGGCTAAATGATATGCTTTTAAAGGGAGAGGATCTTCCTCAACTAGCTGTTGTTGTTTCAGTGTAAGTACTTTGATGCTGGCTAGCTCATTGCAGGATGCTTCCGAGCTTTGTGTTTTTATCTTGTCTTTTGCCTTTTGGTAACTCTTTTTTCTTTCTAAATTTTCAGACGGGGACAATTGGAGAAAAGCTCTGCTGCAAGAGAATCTCCCATCGCAAAAGCTGCTTTCTCCTTCTTGCAGGATCATGTCTCGTCATCATTTTCCTTCACGGGATGGAATGGAGGTCGCATTATGTGCCAGCGATCTCAGCTCAAGCAGTTACTGGCAACAAAAGAACCAACTTCAGAAGATTCCCAGAATAAAAACCTAGTCGGTTTAACTAACTCGCCAATTTTTGCTGCTGGAACAAGAACTTTAACAAGCAGTGACACGAACCACAGCGGTGGTAACCCTTCCCAAAGAAGAACCAAGATGAAAAAAGAACTAGCAGGAAGCCCAGCTTAACCGGTATGCATAATTTCTGTTGCTAATTTCCAGCAATCAAAGGCTTCTTCTGTCTTCCTCCATCTAGACTGGTTGGTGAAAACTGTGCTCTTATGGTCTTTAACACTACACTCCATGTCCATGATAATATGTTGTGGTGCCAAGCAGTAGTGTCAGCCTCTGATAGACAGAAGAGGATATAGAGGAAGATAAATGGTCATCTTAGTTTATATGCAGAAGCAATGCTACAAAAAAATGTCGAGTAAGTAGCCGCCAACTAAGTCTTTTGATGGGAATTGTTAGACAGACCCCATGATTTTGCAGCCATAGATTTATTGTTTTTTTTCGTTCATCTGTCTTTTTGGTTACTATAAAGCTAGATGCTGGTGTAATATCAAAGCGCTTGTTAGTTGTTACAAATACAGGATCTATCAGTCAAGATTCCCTTGTTGAAGATCTAGTGTTTGCTTGTGACCTCATCTTATGGTCTGTCACCATCTCGAAATCTAACTTATTACGCAGCAGTGACCCAATGGTCTGAATTTTAACTTTCAACACAACTTGTTATTGTGCAAGATTCTTCTTCTGTCTGATTCATCTTCTCTCTTTCTCAGATTTGTGTTTGTTTTCTGATTTTGGAAAGTCACAACAAGCTTCTCATCCAAATTGGTAAAAAATAAAGAAGAAAAATAAAGGAGAAAGAAAAGCTCTTCCTCTAGTGCTTCACACACTACTATTTAGGTTTCCACTTTGTGTGCATTAAAGTAATGGTGGCTTTGCTTCCTAACCGATACTAGTGCCTTATGTTTTTTTGCTGTCTTCCAAGACTATTTACCAAAATTATATGTATACTTTTTAGATTTTTTGTTTCCTATAAATCCCTAACATAAATAAACAATAGTAATAGTATTAGTAATAGTAATATATAGATGTGATCATTTTGCCTGTAGTCAAATCACATCCTAACATTTTAGTAAAGTATTACCTCTTTTATTAATGTTACAGACTTACAAATTATGGTGATACTGTTGTAATGCTGTTTATCGTCGAATTAGGCCCTAACATCGTTAATAATCTTATAAGAAGATAAGTTCGACTAAACTATCAATTTTTCGGTTAAAACTAGAAATATTTGGTTAATATATACAATTTTTTTTTTTCAAAAAAAGGATTTTCCTGTCGCCAAGGTCATTTTAAAAATCTACTCAAGTCATATATAGATCGAGAAGATATAGTTCTTTATAAAATAAAAGTACAAGGATGGAGCTGTAACTAATTTATTATAAGAGTAGAGAGTACAGAATCATTTCAGAAGCTGACTATTTTTCTAAGATCAAGTTGCATGCCCTTTAGGAGGGACATTGAGTTGACCAGATTCGTATTGTACATATAACCCTACATTTTGATTTTATCATAATAAATAAATAGAAGGTAACGTTAAAAAAAGGGGGTCGATTTATTCCATGCTCTATAATTCTATATATAATTAGGTATTTTCTCTTTCATTTTTCTTTCTAACTTTTGAGTTCACGAAAAGATTATCTTTTTTTAACCAAGAACGTGTGATCCAGTAATTTATTGAAATAAATAGAACTTTCGTCTTTTGAATCAAAACCATTGATCGATCGAGTTCCACCATTTACACACACACAAAAAAAAAATTGATATAGTTTTTCTTGACTATTCTAAAAATGTTAAATGACAAAAAATAACCGAATTTCTACCAAATACACAAGATTATTCTGGTTTTTGAACAAAAATTCCGATTATATATAAGTGCTACATAAACATAATAAGAGGTAGTTGAACAAAAAAAAACATAATAAGAGGTAATTGAGAGATCAAGTAGATGATGAGAAATCAACAAATGTGTGGTCTGATCATTAATTTCCTACATTACCTCCTAGGCGTGTAATGGGTATTTGTTTAGACTCGTCTATGAAAATGGTTGAAAATGGTGGATCTTTTGAAAACAGGTCAAAGAGAATGGAATGAATCTATGTTGGATAATGTTTTAACACCAGAGCATGTAGGGTTGGTGTTGGTGGTGAGTTTAGCACTCTCCGGTTTAGCCCGGCATGAACCGAGACCGACCCAATTAACCCCGGCTAACGACAGTTCGAATCCAGAAGAAGAACACGAAACGATCGCCGACCGCCGAACTTGAAAGAAAGGTCCACGAAAGACTGACAACCGACAAGCTCGATAAAGAATCCGAAGGGCTGCCGAACTTGAATCCAGATCGGCAAACCACGAACCGATCGACGACGGTTCAAGATCGGCAAGGAAGTTCGCAAAGCAACACCCACCGAACTTAAATCAAGCCGAACTTATCATGATCGATTGTAAATATAAGATTCAGGTCCTCACCTCGGTACCGAGATCGGTTCGTCTAAATCCGATCGACCACGGTCTGAGATCGGTAAAGAAAAGAACAACATACGGTTACCGACCTGCAACATGCCGAGCGTCGGTATCAACCCGTCATAATCAGAACCCACTTCCGGAATTCGCGGAACTTTACGGAAAGTGCATTCACGGAACTTTACGGAAAGTGCGGTCGGGGAACTTTACGGAAAGCGCGGTCGGGGAACTTTACGGAAAGTACGAAAAAGGAAGAACAATTAGGATATTAATCCGGGATTCACGGAACTTTTCCCGAATTCCCGGGAAATGTCGGAGCCGCCGAAGAGGCTTATAAATAAGGAAATCTCGATTACGCCAAAGGAGAGAAAAAGAGAAAACAGATTTTAAAAAGAAAAAAGGAGAGCTCGAGATTCAGTCTGGATCTCATTACCGATCTTCGAACATTTTGTAAACTCCGACGAGTTCGATTTAATAAAACGAAATACCGATTCGCATTCCAATTCCTTTACCTTTGTGATTTCGACAATCAACAATTGGCGCTAGAAGGAGGGGGGCTCTCCGACCTTGAGGTGAACAATCGACCTCCGAGTCTCTCTCGATAAAGACCGACGATGACGGAAGCTACGACAACCCCGATGCTCGACGGCAGCGGTTCCACACTCGGCGATAATATTACCCAGAATGACGAACTCAACATTCTTAATCCGGAAAACCGAAACCAGACGGCCAACGATGACCCCCCGCACGTCCCGCCAAGCACTGCCACTACGATCCGCGCTCCGATCGACCAAACTGCTCTCCTGATGGCCTTGGCAACACAGCTCGCCGAACTCGCCAAAAAGAACGATGAGCGGTTTGATTCTCTATTCACAAACCAGACGGAGCTTCGAGACCAGCTCGGCGAACTCAGACAGAACCCATCACCTTTCCGACCCGATGAAGTAACACCTCCTCTTCGTCGGAGTCTCATCACCGAGCTCAATCGAAACCAAAGCACAACGGCACGATTTCCCGCGTTCCGATCCGCCGATAGCCAAGCGACGCATATCACCGATCAAGCGTCTCTGGACCAGGAGTTTGAAAGCGTCAGAGCCCAACTTCAAGACATGAAATCCAAATTCCATCAGGCCACCAGTTCGGCACCCGAAATCGATCGTGTAATCCAAGAAACCCAGAAGACACCGTTCACACATCGGATTATCAATATCCCAGTCCGACGCTTGGAAAAAATAAAAATCACACCATATGACGGACATACCGACCCTCGTCATTTCATGACCTCGTTCGGCATCTTGATGAACCGTTTTCGATTTGATACCAAGGAGGAAAAAGATGCTGCCACATGCCAACTTTTCGTAGAAAACCTCAGCGGAACCGCGCTCGACTGGTTCTCACAGCTAGACGCACACTCCGTCGATAACTATACCGAACTATCTACCAAGTTTCTCAAGCGATTCACCATGTTCATCAAGCAAAAGACACGGAACGCCGACCTATGGGCCCTCGAGCAGAGAAGCGATGAGCCATTGCGTGATTTCATGAACCGATTCAAAGCAATAGTGTCTAACTGCACCATCGACGACGAAGCCGCAATCGAAGCCCTCTACAAGGCGACCTGGTACAAGTCGGACTTTCACAAGGAGATCAAACGCAACTGGCCGAACACTCTGGAGGACATCTTACATAAATCGCACGTCTATATCCTCGAACAAGAAGAGACGACCGCGAAGGATAAGCAGTACGCCCTATCAAAGCATGTCGCACCCAGAGAAAAGCCAAAAGAGGAGAATCGCGAAAACCGACCTTTCTACGAGAGACGGACTGCGACCCAACAAGTCAATACTATCCAGCCACAACAACATTGGAACACATGGGTCCGGCCCGAGGAACCGAACGAGCCAACTTCAAGCGAAGAATCGTTCTGCCAATTTCACAATCGAGAGGGCCACCGGACCGAAGAGTGCCGACACCTCAAAGATTTCCTTTTGCTGAAGTATAGAAAGGGAGAAGTCCCGGTCGAAGCCGCGTTCCGGCCTCGCAACAGACTTCGTCGTAATGATAATAACGGCGGTCGTCGGCCGATCCCCACCGAAAATTCGGGACAATCAAATGGCAGATCTAACATCGACCTACCAAAACGAGATCGTGAGGACCATCAACTCGAAAATCAGACCATCCCACAAGTCCGGAAGCGCGTTAACATGATTATGGGGGCCCTCGAAACCTGCAATTACTCAGTTCGGGTGATTAAGGAGCATAGCAGAGAAGTAATTCTGGCACGACGGCAGAACCGAGCCGCTGAAGGCGGGATACCGGTGACCTTCTCCGAAGCCGATACAGAAGGACTCCACATGCCGCATAACGACCCTCTAGTCGTTAACCTGCTTCTCGGAGACGTTGCTGTCGGACGAATCCTTATCGATACCGGCAGCTCGGTAAACGTGATATTCCGACAGACATTGAAGGACATGGATTTTCCGGATTCCGACATAAAAGATAACATTGAACCTCTCACCGGGTTTACAGGCGAACAGACCATGACTGCGGGAACTGCGAAAATGCCGATCTACGTAGGCGGACTTGTGCGAGTGGTCAGATTTTTGGTTCTCGACAAACCGGCAATCTACAATGCCATCCTCGGGACACCTTGGATCCACATGATGAAGGCCATCGTATCGACCTACCATCAATGTTTGAAGTTTCCGACGCCATCTGGAGTCTTCACCCTCAAGGGCGACCAAATAATGTCCCGAACGTGCTTTATCAACGAATGCAAACTTAGGACGGCAGCTCGAACATGCGTTATCGACGCGAACCTAATTTCCGTAGATCCATTAAATCCCGACTTACCCCGACGCGAGACAATCATCCAGGTCAGTATCGACGAACGCAATCCGGAAAGATGCGTTGGCATCGGATCCGCACTGGATGAAGAATTCAAAAGCGATTTGATCCGTTTCCTCAAACGAAACGTCTCGACATTCGCCTGGACATTCGCAGACATGACCGGGATCAACCCAAAAATTGCGTGTCACGAGCTCGGCATAGATACTACCTTCAGACCGGTCAAGCAGAAAAGACGCAAGCTCGGTCCGGAAAAGGCGAAGGCCGTCAACGACGAAGTTGAACGCTTACTCGCAGCAGGCTTAATCACCGCAGTTAGATACCCAGATTGGCTAGCTAATCCGGTCGTTGTGAAAAAGAAAAACGGGAAATGGAGGATTTGTGTTGATTTCACCGACCTTAACAAAGCCTGTCCAAAAGATAGTTTCCCGGTTCCTCATATCGATAGATTGGTGGAATCCACAGCTGGAAACGAACTTCTATCCTTCATGAATGCCTTCTCGGGATACAACCAGATACTCATGCACCCCGATGACCGTGAGAAGACATCATTCATCACGGATCGGGGCATCTATTGCTACAAAGTCATGCCGTTCGGACTTAAAAATGCCGGAGCAACGTACCAAAGACTCGTCAATCGTATGTTCGCAAGTCAGCTCGGTAAAACTATGGAGGTCTATATCGACGACATGCTCGTCAAGTCCCTCACCGCCAAAGACCATATCGGCCATCTTCATACTTGTTTCGACATACTCAACGAGTACGGCATGAAACTTAACCCGAACAAGTGCACATTCGGGGTAACTTCCGGAGAGTTCCTCGGCTATATCGTAACGCAGAGAGGGATCGAGGCGAACCCCAAACAGATCTCGGCGATCATCGACCTACCGTCTCCAACAACGAAACGAGAAGTTCAGCGGCTGACTGGCCGTATCGCCGCACTTAACCGATTCATCTCCCGATCAATGGATAAGTGCCTACCTTTCTACGCATTACTCCGTGGAAATAAGCATCTCGAATGGGACGCTAGGTGCGAAGCCGCATTCATGCAACTTAAGGAGTACATATCCACTCCCCCGATCTTGGCCAAACCTGAAGACGGAGAAACTCTTTACCTTTACATCGCGATTTCGACCTCGGCTGTCAGCGGGGTGCTAGTCCGGGAAGACCGAGGCGAGCAGAAGCCCATTTTCTACATCAGCAGGTCGTTAGGCGAGGCCGAGGCTCGATACCCCACGCTTGAGAAACTCGCGTTTGCTGTGGTTACTGCAGCTCGAAAGCTTCGTCCGTACTTCCAATCACATTCTATCACTGTGCTCACCGATCAGCCACTGCGAACTATTCTACATAGTCCGAGTCAGTCCGGCAGACTCGCCAAATGGGCCATCGAACTCAGCGAGTACGACATTGATTACAAAAACCGGACAACCATCAAATCCCAAGTATTTGCCGATTTCCTCATCAAACTACCACAAGAGTTGATCAATACCGACATCTCAACAACCGAGAAATGGACCCTCCACGTCGATGGGTCATCCTGCCATCTGGAGTACCGGCTGGAGTTCGATGCCTCGAACAACGAAGCTGAGTACGAAGCCCTAATCGCCGGACTACGATTGGCTAAGGCCATTGGTGCAATTCGGGTACATGCGTACTGCGACTCTCAGCTCGTCGCAAGCCAGTTTAGCGGAGAGTACGACACGAAGAACGAGCGAATGGATTCCTACCTCCAACTCGTCAAGGAACTCGCCGCCGATTTCAAGTCCTTTGACCTTACCAAAATCCCACGAGGGGAGAACGCACCTGCCGATGCACTTGCCGTCCTCGCATCCAGCTCAGACCCCCACTTGCAGCGCACGATCCCGGTCGAAAGCATTCCCAGATCGAGTATCCAGAAACCAGCGGCATGCCTAGTGACGACGCGCGGACGCAACTACGACGAACGACCGGTACAAAAACTTAAAACGAGAAAGACTAGAACCGTTCCAGCCCGGCGGACCGACCTTGAGGCTGCTCACGACGCAGACTTACAGGAAAATCCCGATCTACGTGATCGGTCCGACGATGACAACACAGTCAAGTCTGAGGGGCTTCACGTTCCGATCGACCTCGAGGCCGAAGAAGACGAGGAACCCGAAGATTGGACATCTGCGACGGACAGGTCCCACCGGATAGATGGGCAGCTCGGCGACTCAAGATGCGAGCAGCATCGTACGTTGTCCATGATGGGGAATTATTCAGATGGAGCGCCGCGGGAGTTCTGCTGATTTGCGTATCGGGCAACGACACTGACGAGGTCATGCGGACGGTACACGAGGGCTCAGGAGGAAATCATGCCGGCGGGCACTCCCTGGCTCTGAAAATAAAGAAGGCCGGCTACTATTGGCCGACCATGTTAAAAGATTGTGAGCAGTTCGTCGCTAAATGCGACAAATGCCAACGACATGGTCCGATGATTAATCTCCCCACCGAACTGTTAGCAACTTCAACTGCACCTTTTATGCGATGGGCCATGGACATCGTCGGTCCACTACGGCGTTCAACGACAAAGAAGCAGTACATCCTCCTCATGACCGACTACTTCACCAAGTGGGTTGAGGCCGGATCGTACATTGAGATACAAGCTCTCGATGTTCGAAAATTCGTTTGGAAATACATCATATGCCGACACGGCGTGCCATATGAGATCATCACCGACAACGGTTCGCAGTTCATTTCGACGTTGTTCGGAGACTTCTGTGCAAAGTGGAAGATCAGGCTGAGTTTTTCAACACCAAGATACCCACAAGGCAACGGCCAGGCCGAAGCGACTAACAAAACCGTGATTGATGGACTCAAGAAGCGATTGGATGCAAAGAAAGGACGCTGGTCCGACGAACTCGATGGAGTCCTCTGGTCTCATCGAACTACACCTCGGCGATCTACCGGACAATCTCCATTTTTCTTGGCGTACGGCACAGAGGCTTTATGTCTGGCCGAAATCCACGTACCGACCATACGCCGAACGATGCTAACACAAAATCCCGGCCTCAATGATCAGATGATGCTCGACAACCTCGACGCACTCGAGGAAGTCCGCGGACAAGCTTTACTCCGCATACAAAACTACCAACACTTGGCGGCGCGCTATTAAAACAAGCGAGTACGGGGTCGACATTTCGAGGACGGTGACCTGGTCCTACGAAAAGTTTTCCAAGGAACTGAAGAGCCAAACGCTGGCAAGCTCGGCACTCATTGGGAAGGACCGTATCAGATTATGCGGGTCGTCAAGCCCGGCGTCTACGAACTCATGACGATGGATGGAACCCCAATTCCCCGCTCATGGAACTCCATCAACCTCAAGCGCTANAAAAAAAAAAAAACGAACTTATCCCATAAGCTCGTCTTCAATTCCGATGTAATATGAACTACGAATGGCTTGATCCCTCCTGCGAGGGTACGTAGGCAACCCACCACGGGTACAGCTGTGACTTTAATAAGATATTATATACAAGGAATCTAAAACCACTGATAAAGCCGAATTTCAAAATTCGCACCGATAATTCGAACTTCAAAGTTCGCACCGATAAAGCCGAACTTCAAAGTTCGCACCGATAAAGCCGAACTTCAAAGTTTGCACGGATAAAGCCGAACTTCAAAGTTCCGAACTTCAAAGTTTGCACGGATAAAGCCGAACTTCAAAGTTCGCACGGATAAAGCCGAACTTCAAAGTTCGCACGGATAAAGCCGAACTTCAAAGTTCGCACGGATAAAGCCGAACTTCAAAGTTCGCACCGATAAAGCCGACCTTCAAAGTTCGCAATACAGTCAGAAATGACTAATTTAAGCCGAACTACACAAGTTCGCACTTAAACCATCGCGGTTTTCCACATCGGCGCCCTGGCCAGGCGATCGATATAAATAAGCCGAGCTTTGTCTCGCATGCATCCTCATGGTGCTATGGATAACACACCTTCCATGTTAAGCCGGGACCAGTCCCGCACTATATCCGCTCTCAGATCATCCGAGCTAAATTAGCCGAGTCAATCTCGCACACTCCGATTCGATCTGAGAAGACCTGGAGATCTTAAGACGAGCTAACAATGCACTCTTATGCTAAGCCCCAAGGTAAAGCCGAACGTTTCCTCTCGCAAAATTAAGCCGATTTCTCAACAATCGCAAAGCTAAATAAGCCGATTTCTCAACAATCGCAATATTACCAAGCCGATTTCACAACAATCGCAAACTAATAAGCCGATCTACAAACGATCGTCGATCTCGAATGGATCGTAGAATCGAGTTCATCCTCTACACCCCGGCTAAGACCGTATCATTTTACGGCCCCATTTTGGTGTATGGTGAACCCGAGAGAATCGTATAAATTTACGACCTCACAAAAGCCGAACTCGATTGCACAGATACAACAAAATAATACCGAGATCAAAATCTGAAAGAACGAAATAAAACGACTAAGTATAAAAACTGAGTCCGACATTAAAACAGTAAAACGACACGCCAGGAATAATAGCCAGTACGTGAAGAGTTTACAAAAGAAAAAGTCCAAACGGCAAAGCTATTACAAGAAAGCCTTTGGGCATAAAAAGAGTTCTGCAAACTACGAAAAGAGAATTTTAGACATCTGAGACTGCGGGCTGGTTCGAACCGAAAGGATCCAAACCTAAAGGAACTTCTATCCCAGCCGGTTGAGAAGTCTCTGGATGGTCGGGCTCCATGAACGGAGAGATTACGAGATCGTCCTCGGTAAGCTCGCAGCAAGAGATGGATTCGTACTCCGCCGTCTTATCAGCCTTAAGCTTCTTCAGCTTTTCAATGCGGGCAGGTGGAACGATGATGTCGTACTTCTTTTCAAGAACGTCACAAAAGCTGAGAACTCCATGGAGCTGGTTGATGCCGAGGAACGGTGTCTTGCGCCGATCAATTGCGGCAAGATGCTCCTTCACCTTTTGGAGACGAGCTCGACACTTCTCCGTGACCTCCCTTCTCTTCTCGATCTCCCCTGTGCGGCTCGCCTTCAGACGAATAACCTCGTCCTTCAGCTCTTGGACGACCGCGTCTCTGTCTGCCTTAACCTCGGCATACGCCTTTCTTGCGACGAGCAGCTCCGTTTTGAGTTCGGCAAAAGCCACGTCGCCGGCTTCCGATCTCGCCTGCTCAGCAAGCAGCTCCTTCTGCAATTCCTTGGCAACATCGCCTACCTCAATAGCCTCACGACGCGCGATACCGAGCTCGCGGTCGTAAGTTCCAACAAGCTCGTTCGTCTGAGCCACCATCTGAAAAGGAGATAAAAGAAGGTCGTCATCTGCCAAGGGGATATAAAAAAAAAATTAAAAACAAAACAAAAAATAAAGGAGAGAGAGTTCGCTTACGTCGGCAGTAGTACGAGCTAGCTTCTTATAAGCATCAGACTGGAGAAGGTCTTTGGTTGGAGGCAGCTCTTGGATGCCGAAAGTCAGTTGCCGATACAGATCGGCGCACGCTCCCGCATCATTAATAACGGGCTCGTCCTTGTCGTAATCAAACTTCACAGAATGGGCCGATGGTCCGGCGGTTCGCTGCCTTTTCGAGACGGCAGACCGGTCTGAGAGATTTTCCCCATCAATCTCGGTACGCACCGCTATTAAATTATCGCCTTCCTGGGGGGAGATCGCGTTGATAACGCATGTTCGAGCTGCCGTCCTAAGTTTGCATTCGTTGATAAAGCACGTTCGGGACATTATTTGGTCGCCCTTGAGGGTGAAGACTCCAGATGGCGTCGGAAACTTCAAACATTGATGGTAGGTCGATACAACGGCCTTCATCGTGTGGATCCAAGGTGTCCCGAGGATGGCATTGTAGATTGCCGGTTTGTCGAGAACCAAAAATCTGACCACTCGCACAAGTCCGCCTACGTAGATCGGCATTTTCGCAGTTCCCGCAGTCATGGTATGTTCGCCTGTAAACCCGGTGAGAGGTTCAATGTTATCTTTTATGTCGGAATCCGGAAAATCCATGTCCTTCAATGTCTGTCGGAATATCACGTTTACCGAGCTGCCGGTATCGATTAGGATTCGTCCGACAGCAACGTCTCCGAGAAGCAGGTTAACGACTAGAGGGTCGTTATGCGACATGTGGAGTCCTTTTGTATCGGCTTCGGAGAAGGTCACCGGTATCCCGCCTTCAGCGGCTCGGTTCTGCCGTCGTGCCAGAATTACTTCTCTGCTATGCTCCTTAATCGCCCGAACTGAGTAATTGCAGGTTTTGAGGGCCCCCATAATCATGTTAACGCGCTTCCGGACTTGTGGGATGGTCTGATTTTCGAGTTGATGGTCCTCACGATCTCGTTTTGGTAGGTCGATGTTAGATCTGCCATTTGATTGTCCCGAATTTCCGGTGGGGATCGGCCGACGACCGCCGTTATTATCATTACGACGAAGTCTGTTGCGAGGCCGGAACGCGGCTTCGACCGGGACTTCTCCCTTTCTATACTTCAGCAAAAGGAAATCTTTGAGGTGTCGGCACTCTTCGGTCCGGTGACCCTCTCGATTGTGAAATTGGCAGAACGATTCTTCGCTTGAAGTTGGCTCGTTCGGTTCCTCGGGCCGGACCCATGTGTTCCAATGTTGTTGTGGCAGGATAGTATTGACTTGTTGGGTCGCAGTCCGTCTCTCGTAGAAAGGTCGGTTTTCGCGATTCTCCTCTTTTGGCTTTTCTCTGGGTGCGACATGCTTTGATAGGGCGTACTGCTTATCCTTCGCGGTCGTCTCTTCTTGTTCGAGGATATAGACGTGCGATTTATGTAAGATGTCCACCAGAGTGTTCGGCCAGTTGCGTTTGATCTCCTTGTGAAAGTCCGACTTGTACCAGGTCGCCTTGTAGAGGGCTTCGATTGCGGCTTCGTCATCGATGGTGCAGTTAGACACTATTGCTTTGAATCAGTTCATGAAATCACGCAATGGCTCATCGCTTCTCTGCTCGAGGGCCCATAGGTCGGCGTTCCGTGTCTTTTGCTTGATGAACATGGTGAATCGCTTGAGAAACTTGATAGACAGTTCTGTATAGTTATCGACGGAGTGTGCGTCTAGCTGTGAGAACCAATCGAGCGCGGTTCCGCTGAGGTTTTCTACGAAAAGTTGGCATGTGGCAGCATCTTTTTCCTCCTTGGTATCAAATCGAAAACGGTTCATCAAGATGCCGAACGAGGTCATGAAATGACGAGGGTCGGTATGTCCGTCATATGGTGTGATTTTTAATTTTTCCAAGCGTCGGACTGGGGTATTGATAATCCGATGTGTGAACGGTGTCTTCTGGGTTTCTTGGATTACACGATCGATTTCGGGTGCCGAACTGGTGGCCTGATGGAATTTGGATTTCATGTCTTGAAGTTGGGCTCTGACGCTTTCAAACTCCTGGTCCAGAGACGCTTGATCGGTGATATGCGTCGCTTGGCTATCGGCGGATCGGAACGCGGGAAATCGAGCCGTTGTGCTTTGGTTTCGATTAAGCTCGGTGATGATACTCCGACGAAGAGGAGGTGTTACTTCATCGGGTCGGAAAGGTGATGGGTTCTGTCTGAGTTCGCCGAGCTGGTCTCGAAGCTCCGTCTGGTTTGTGAATAGAGAATCAAACCGCTCATCGTTCTTTTTGGCGAGTTCGGCGAGCTGTGTTGCCAAGGCCATCAGGAGAGCGGTTTGGTCGATCGGAGCGCGGATCGTAGTGGCAGTGCTTGGCGGGACGTGCGGGGTGTCATCGTTGGCCGTCTGGTTTCGGTTTTCCGGATTAAGAATGTTGAGTTCGTCATTCTGGGTAATATTATCGCCGAGTGTGGAACCGCTGCCGTCGAGCATCGGGGTTGTCGTAGCTTCCGTCATCGTCGGTCTTTATCGAGAGAGACTCGGAGGTCGATTGTTCACCTCAAGGTCGGAGAGCCCCCCTCCTTCTAGCGCCAATTGTTGATTGTCGAAATCACAAAGGTAAAGGAATTGGAATGTGAATCGGTATTTTGTTTTATTAAATCGAACTCGTCGGAGTTTACAAAATGTTCGAAGATCGGTAATGAGATCCAGACTGAATCTCGAGCTCTCCTTTTTTCTTTTTAAAATCTGTTTTCTCTTTTTCTCTCCTTTGGCGTAATCGAGATTTCCTTATTTATAAGCCTCTTCGGCGGCTCCGACATTTCCCGGGAATTCGGGAAAAGTTCCGTGAATCCCGGATTAATATCCTAATTGTTCTTCCTTTTTCGTACTTTCCGTAAAGTTCCCCGACCGCGCTTTCCGTAAAGTTCCCCGACCGCACTTTCCGTAAAGTTCCGTGAATGCACTTTCCGTAAAGTTCCGCGAATTCCGGAAGTGGGTTCTGATTATGACGGGTTGATACCGACGCTCGGCATGTTGCAGGTCGGTAACCGTATGTTGTTCTTTTCTTTACCGATCTCAGACCGTGGTCGATCGGATTTAGACGAACCGATCTCGGTACCGAGATGAGGACCTGAATCTTATATTTACAATCGATCATGATAAGTTCGGCTTGATTTAAGTTCGGTGGGTGTTGCTTTGCGAACTTCCTTGCCGATCTTGAACCGTCGTCGATCGGTTCGTGGTTTGCCGATCTGGATTCAAGTTCGGCAGCCCTTGGGATTCTTTATCGAGCTTGTCGGTTGTCAGTCTTTCGTGGACCTTTCTTTCAAGTTCGGCGGTCGGCGATCGTTTCGTGTTCTTCTTCTGGATTCGAACTGTCGTTAGTCGGGGTTAATTGGGTCGGTCTCGGTTCATGCCGGGCTAAACCGGAGAGTGCTAAACTCACCACCAACACTAAAGATTCCAAATGCTCAGTGAAATTTGGTTATTGGATTACAACTCATGTAATCTCAGAAGAAGAGGAAATGGAAACACTAAGTGGTTCGATTGATTTGAAAATGCAGATTTGGAAGTTGAAGATTATCCCAAAGATACAACTCTTTATTTGGCAAGATGTCTCAAGGGCATTACCTACAACAGAACATCTAAGAACAAGAAATGTGCATATTGATCAACATGTTTTGTTTGAATGTCAACATACTCAACCTATTTGGAGATGCTCAAACATACAACAATTTGGGCAGCCATATACATAGTTAGAAGAAAATATTCGGACTATGATCCAGATTAAAGACACTATTTCTCTACCAGAACAAGTACATCTACTGCTTTTTTGGATATTATGGATAATTTGGAAGTTTAGGAATGAATATTTGTTTAACAAAAGGAATGTTCATCTAATGATGATGCTAATTGGGCACCACTTCAGAATGGATTGATGCTTAAACAAACACAGTGTTAAATACAATAAGACATCCGATAATAAGTAGTCAATAGGAACACCCACCACAAGAATGGATTAAATGTAATTTCGATAGTAGTTTATGAAGTAATAGCGATTACACATGCATGTGTTGGTTGGATTATCAGAGTCATACAAGAGCTCATATTGTATCAGGATTTGCCAAGTTACGATCGATGAATTCAGCTTTACAAGCAGAAGCGGTATGATTTCTTCATGTTCTATAGAATATATGGTTCAAGGTTGGCGTAATGTCTGGTTTGAAAAAGATAATATGAAATTGAGAAAAGTGATTAATAAAAAGGAGGAAAGTATAAATGGGAAATATATGATATAAGACATTGGATGTCTCAGCTTCCTAATTGTTCTATGGATCATGTTATTCGAGAAAAGAATCAAACCACAAATATCTTATCAAAGAAAGCTTATAAATCAAATTTACTGTATTCTTCTTTCAATATTCCGCCAAAATGGCTATAAACTCGTGGTACTATCCTTTTACAGTTTAAAAAAATTAGATGTTAAAACTTTTTTATATACACCACACCATAAGATATCTTTATAAATATAAGCAACAAAAATGATATATAGCTGGAGATATTATAAATCTATGATCTATCTAGTCAGCCAAAGAAATAAAAAAGTCTATCCAAATGAAAAACTGTGTAGAGAGACAAGCAGGTAGGAAAGAGAGATAATAACAGACGAATACAAACAAGACACGTGTCAGATGATACCATCACCATTAACTACAACATGTAATTGTTTAAGAGAGAACCACGTGGCTTTTGGCTTATAAAATCATCGAGAAGGCAAGCACAGATCTACTCACACCACTCCATTGCCATTGCTCTGTAACTTTGATCTCCTTCGGCGAAAGGGGAAAAAAACCAGCGCAAGCAATATTATGGCCGACGGTAGTAATAGTTCGTCGGAGTCCACCGTCGCTTGCGGCGGCGGCGGTATAAAAAGAGAGATTATGCTGTTCGGTGTCAGGGTTGTGCTTGATCCGATGAGAAAGAGCGTGAGCTTGAACAATTTGTCCGAGTATGAACAGACGGAGGAGATTCCAAAGATCGGCGGCGAGGATGGAGATGGACAAGATAAGAACAAAACCTCCTCCGGTTACGGCTCGGCGGATGACGCTGTTCCGATTTCTTCTTCCGGCGGAAATCGCGAGAGGAAACGAGGTACTGTCTTGGATTTTGATCATACGATCTCTATTGAATCTGTTTCTGATCTTATCGATGGAATTATACATGCTCCGTTTTCGTTTGATTTGTTTCCTCTTTTCTGGATCACTTTTGACCTTTCCAATTTGTTTTTTGTGTTGCTTATGGATGATTATATGATTAGAGATTTGTTTTCTTTTGGTGAGGGAATCTGAAGATATGCTTTGCGTATGTTGATTTTGGATTTCGAAAGATGGCTAAAGTTATTTTGTCTTGCTTATTTCCAGGAGTTCCATGGACGGAGGAAGAGCACAGGCTGTTCTTGCTTGGTCTGCAGAAAGTAGGGAAAGGAGATTGGAAAGGAATATCCAAAAACTTTGTGAAAAGCAGAACGTCTACGCAAGTAGCTAGTCACGCTCAGAAATACTTCATCCGGCGAAGCAATCTCAACCGTCGCCGGCGAAGATCTAGCCTTTTTGACATGACAACTGATACGGTAAAGTCTCTAATCCTCTTGTCACTCTTGTAATCAAGCCAAATGATTCACTCCCCCACTCGCTGATTTTGTGCCTTGAACATAAGTGGTTTTGGTTTAGTTTTTAGCTTAGTTTCTCAGAATAAGAATCTATGGTGATTGTTGGTTAGTGAAACCTTAAGTATAACAAACAGATCTTGGTTGGTTTTATTATCAGGTCATGCCCATGGAAGAAGATCAGGTGCTTATGCAGGAGAACGCATCACCACAATCACCTTCTCTTGTACCCGAAATCAACAACTTCTCTACGTATCCGGTTATGCAAGTCTTTTCTGACTTCTCTTTACCAACATCTGGTGGTGATGCATCAGGGAATCAATCATATGGACAGATTTCTTCCTCTAATTTCATCAACCTGGTCCCATTAACCTTTCAAGCAAGTCCTGCACCGCTCTCTCTCAACCTCTCGCTAGCCTCGTCTAATTCTTCTTCTTCAAGGCATTCAGCATTCAACACGATTGGAGTCGCTTAGAACAAATTCCAAAGCTGAATCTGCAACAAACCCTGTTTGTTTCTTTGTTGTACAGATAGAGGTCTTGACTTTTTATTTATTTATGTATTTGGTTGAAAAAATCTGTGGTAAAGAAGAATAATAAACAGAGGAGTTTGTAGCATAGGACTAAGTGGTTTTTTAAAGGTTCATGATCATCTTCTTCTCTTTTTTTTCCTTCCATGTTTGGAAGTTGTTGTAATACTATCTGGTCATTCGCGTGGATTTATTAAAACTTATAAATTATATTAACGTTATGTTTTATTCATGATCTCAATCAAAAACAGAGTCTTACTTGCTTCTCATGTGGCCATCTCAATCAATGTTTAGTGATTTATAGGGTTTTATAATAATATATCTTCTCATGTGGTCATTATCTTTAATGATTCCAATAATTTTGCATTTTATTGGTCACTTCCATAGTGGAGCTTTTTCTTTTCCCATCAAAAAATCCAGATTCTTTTTTTTTATATATTTAGAGTGGGATGATTAGGTGCATTACCTGTTTCGTAAGCAATAATCTTCCAATCACAGAACATGATCTCCATTCATTAATAAACCAATCAAACAACATCATGTATATACATATATATGTCATATGTGTGTGTTGGCATGTCCTCTGTTTCGGTCGTGTATGGTTTGTGTTCAGTTTTAGCGTCAACGACAAAGTTCTCCTCACGTCTAAGCGGGAAAATTTACACGAATCCAATTTGTGTTTTTTTTTTTGTTTTCCTCTCTCTCTTGTCTTGACATTATCTCTAAATTTGTCAATTTCAAATCTGCGATTATCCTTTTTTTTTGGGTACTTTTTTCTCAAATTCCAGTCTGTTCTCCACGCCCAGAAATAGAAACACAAATCACAAAAGAGTGAGAAAGATATCATGATCTCTGTTTTTTGTTGATCTTTTGACCAATTTGATTTCATATGTTTATTCAATTGCTGTGCTTCTTCTTGTTCTTGTTTCTGCTTTTACAAGCCACCATGTCTAGACGTTCTTTCAAGAATTTCGTGGAACAAGAACTCGGATCTTTCCCTCATTTCCTCATCTACACCGTTCTTGAATGGATTCTCATCACCATCCTCTTCGTCGACGGCGTTCTCGCCTTTCTATCAAACCAATACGCCAGATTCTTCGATCTCAACACTCCTTGTCTCCTCTGCACCAGAATCGACCACGTTCTCGTCCCTAGAGATCCTCAATTCTATTACAACGACTCCATCTGCGACTCTCACAAGAAGAAAGTCTCTTCCCTTGCTTATTGCCATGTCCACAAGAAACTTTCTGAGATAAAGCATATGTGTGAAGGATGTCTTCTCTCTTTCGCCACCGAGAAAGAATCTGATTGTGATACCTATAAGTCTCTCATTGGGATCTTACACAAAGATCTTGAGCTTCTCATTGACGATGAACGAGAACTTCCCTTGGCGTTCAAGAAAGATGACAATTTTGTTCAGACAACAACAAATCTGGTGGATTACAAGACTAACAACAACAACAACATTAAAAATGATAGCTTGAAGCAACATTGTTCGTGTTGCGGAGAATTAATGAAGATGAAATCTGAGAAGTTGCATAAGACCAACAATTCTTTCCTTGCTCCTGCTCCATCTCCTAGGGTTCCGTACAACAAACTGTCTGAAAACGAATCTGAGTTCAGGGATTTGGATGTGGACAGAACACCGAGTTTTGTACGAGGAGGTAACAAGTTCTTTGGGATTCCTCTGTCTGATTCGGCGCAAAACAGTCCACGATGGTCCGTTCGATCTCTCAGGAAATCCCCTTTGGATAAGACAGAGAATGCTTCGGACATGGCTGATCCAAACGGTGAATCCATCCTTCATCAGCTCAAGAAAGAGGTTCGCTTGGACAAGAAGTCACTAATAGATTTGTATATGGAGCTAGATGAAGAGAGGAGTGCCTCAGCTGTTGCAGCCAACAACGCGATGGCTATGATCACGAGACTTCAAGCTGAGAAAGCGGCTGTTCAAATGGAGGCTTTGCAGTACCAAAGAATGATGGAGGAACAAGCAGAGTATGACCAAGAAGCTTTGCAGTCTATGAGCAGTGAATTGGCAAAGAGGGAAGGGGAAATGAAGGAGCTTGAAGCTGAATTTGAGGCTTACAGAGAGAAATATGGATGTTTGACTGATGATGACGCCTCAAGAGAAGAGTTTCTTGAAGAAAACGGCAATGCTAGTGCAAATGATGATTGCCAAGAAACCAAACCAGACTCTGATTTTGCAGTTTGTTCTTCAAATCATGAGGAGAATGAAGAAAACGTCGATCGAAATGGGTCTTGTAAATCCGAAGAATCGGAATTTTTACATATGAAAAGTTCAGAGGAGTCTGCCGTGGAAAATGATGTCTCTGCAGAGGAAGAAGGTACGAATTTTACTCGAGGTTCGATCATTCTGTTCTGTGTTCTTTAATCTGACTAAAAACCTTTTTTTATCTTGTGTTTTTGTGATGAAATGGGGCAGGGATTGAAAGCAAAAAAGGGATAGTAAAAGAGCTTTCAGCGATCACAGAGAGGCTAAGTGCTCTTCAATCAAATGGTGAATTGTTGAAACATATTGCAGATGTTTTAGATGTTAGTGAAGGAGAAGCAATTCTATTGCAGATATCTCAGAATTTGCACATGCTTCGTAGTTTTGTTGCTATGCCTTCAGAATCCATGAACTTGTAAAACATTGTTTCTTAGAGAACAAACAAGCATCCAACGCCTTGTCTCAACTCTCAACTACAAAACATGTCTTTTACTCTTCATCACTAATAAAAAAGTTTCAGATTTGCAGAGAGATTAAGGCTTTGATTGATTCAAACCAAATTTGTATGTTTGTATTACAACATATTATTGTTTTTTGGAAAACGTTTTTACTTTTAAAGGCAGTAGAACATCTTTTTTTTGTGAAGTCCTTTTTTTTTAAGTAAATATTTTGCCAAGTGCTAATGCTAAACGCAAACAAAGTTTTTTCTTGTATACGTGAGCGTGACATATATGATAATTTTTACTCACGAAATCGTAACATGTGTCGTTGTTAATCAAGATCGTGACATGGGTCAAAGTAATAATATAACATTTCCTATTGCTAGTTATTTATTTTTATTTTTTTTAAAATAACAGAAAAAGAAAAAGAATTGTGTTTTATGTAATGAAAACTAATAACATTAAAAAAGTAAATTAAGAGAAAAGATAAAAATAACAAAAAGGAAAAAGAATTGTGTTTTATATAATGAAAACTAATAACATTGAAAAAGTAAAGTAAGAAAAAAAAAACTACCAAATTAATAAAAAGTGTTAAATATAAAAAATATATGTGATTCATAATATATAAAATTAAAAGAATAAAATTTGTTATCGTGTGTTTGGTAATTCTGGAACCCTCTTATTCATTTAAATGAATTGTTTATCATATTTATGGGTAATATGAATCAATTTTGAATTTTCTTAAATACGAATTACTAAATTTAATTCATGGATAACTAAACGAGATTTTAATTTAGAATCTAACTATACGAGTCATAGTTAACATATTATCAATTTTAGAATCTAAATCTTTTGTTTTTACCCGCATATCACGCGAGGCCAAATCTAGTACTTCATAAATTGTAAACGCAAAATGTAAAATAAAAAAATATTGTTTCGGGTTACAAATTGCAAATGCAGTTTAGTTTTTAAAAGCTAAATATATTCTGTTATATATACAAAGAAGTAAACACTTAAAACGTATAGATACAGAGTTTATATAAAACAATCAACGTCTCAATGAGTTAAGGATTAATTTGTGCCTAATTAATTTCAGCCAAAACATAGCCCTAGCCATTAGGTCTCATCAGGGAGTTGGGGTTTATTTTGAACCTAATTGATTTCAGCCTTAGCGATAAGATTTGCCTTTGTATTGAAACTACCAACAGAATTACACAAATTTGAACCCAACATTCATAAAGATTCAATCTTTCATGTGTTTCCCTTAAACCCATCTTTTTCTTATCCACTCTGCATGGTTATAGGGTCGATCCAAAAACAACCCAATTTTCTAACGCTATATAATCCAACAAGAAGCATGGTGATTTATCATCATTATCAACATCATCACCATCAGAACTCCCTAGCAATGGCTAATATTCCACAAATCTCTTCTTTTTTCTTGAGAGATTTATTCCTCCTTACACTCTGCATCACGCTCTTCCCGAACCCAGCTCTCTCAGCCTTAAACCTTAACCCCTTACAAGACTTCTGCGTAGCTGATCTCCGAGCTTCCCCATCCAACACTGGCTTCCCTTGCAAATCACAAGTCTCCTCTGAAGACTTCTTCTACTCCGGCTTGAAGAGTCCATTAAACACTTCGAACCCAAGAGGTCTAGCCGCTAATGCAGCAGATCTCATGACGTTTCCAGGACTAAACACGATGGGAATATCCATGTACAACGTTGCAATCGCGGTTGGAGGAGTTAATCCGCCTCACTCGCACCCTGGTGCGACCGAGGCAGGAGTCGTGCTCGAAGGCTCGGTCTTGGTTGCGTTCTTGACGACTAACTACACGTTGTTCTCCAA
The DNA here is from genome assembly GCA_002933915.1 of Eutrema heterophyllum. Classification (NCBI taxonomy): domain Eukaryota; kingdom Viridiplantae; phylum Streptophyta; class Magnoliopsida; order Brassicales; family Brassicaceae; genus Eutrema; species Eutrema heterophyllum. Next base: position 757,067 of record PKMM01041060.1, read on the forward strand.
GGTTGTTGGATCCGGTGATATGTTTGTGGTTCCTCCAGGACTCATTCACTACGAAATGAACGTTGGGAAAACGCAAACGCGTCTTTTGACGGTGGTTAATAATGAGTTGCCTAGCGAGGTAGTTCTGCCGCACACTCTGTTTCTTGCGAAACCCGCGATTCCAAACGCGGTTTTGATGAAGGCGTTCAAGACGGATGGTAAAACAATCAACATGCTCAAGTCAAAGTTCACTAATTAATATATGTTCTCTATATTTCCTCTGAAAATGTAATCTTTTACGTATGAGTTTGCTTATAAGAATAACTGAAATCAGTCTCTCATTTTTTTTCTTTTTCGAAACATACAAATAACAATCTCAAAATATAATGGAGGGTCAGTCTTTTATCACTACTTTTCGTTTTATATCTTTTCACAAACAACCATTTATTACAAAATATGAACCATTGATTTATAAAGTTCATATATAACGAAAAATAAAAGAAAACGATAGTTTTCCCCGCACGGTTTAAGACATAACCAGTGCTAAGAACATTATCTTCACAACACACATCATCTTGGGTTTATTTAAGGAAAAAACCCAAGTATCATCTGTGTTTTGATTTTACAATAATACTACATGGTTTTGTATATGACCGATCGTCACTTGAATCTTTGATTGTGATCGATCGTTGATAGATCACTCTCTCGCAATACTCATGCCCCCATCCCCTGCTTCTACTATCTCCTTGGGGTAAATCTGCAGGTTAACAACATGAGTTCTGTAAAAAAAAATTCTTAAAGATTCAACTCAACGAAAAGTAGTAACAAACAAAAAAAAGAATTTAACCTGGTGGCCTTTGTCTGGGCTAAGACTGGCCGGACGGACTCTGAGCTCGCCTCTGCTCGTGGTTAACTCATCTAAAATCTCAGCATCGCACTCTAGGACGTCTCTCATCGAGCCAGTCGACTTCAAAACAAAGGTTATCAATTCACAAAATTCAAATTTTTAAGACCACTCTGGACGCCTTAAATAACAAAAATAACCGATTTTTCACAAGCTCCGGAGATTAGTCTGGACTTGGGATCCGGAATCCCCGGTTATATATTAAAAAAGGAATGTAAATATTATATTAGACAATTGACTGGACTCACCCGGAAAGACAGCTCGAGGGGGTTTCTAGGAGTTCCATGGATCTCCTCGTACTCAGAGGCATCGAGTTCTCGGAGATGGGCAGGTTTAAAGAGCTTCGGGAGAAGGTATTGTCTGATGGCTATTAAGAGGAAGAAAGGGACTGGAAACATGATCCCGGCCACCGGAATCCACGTCACTCCGTAGCACAGCCCAAAGTAGAATATCTGCAACAGTGTGAACGCAGCCATTGACTTGTACGGAACTTTCTCCACGAAGGACGCGTGCGCTCCTTCCAAGACCCTGGCAATGAACAACAATCAGGTGATCAGTCTTTCATGGAAATCTGAAAAACAAAAACCAAAACAGAGCATTTTCAGAGCACATACTTGAATCTCCGGCTTGGTGGGACGAAGAGAAGCACCGTGCGTTCGAAGAATTGATTTCCCGGGACACTATCGATGGCCATGTAAGCGAAATATCCCCATAGAAGAGAAGTCGGTATGAGCTTAATGGCAGGTATAGCCAACACTGCACCTCCCACTAGCAGTGACTGCAACAGGTTGCTCACTCTCTGCTCCTTGACTCGAACAGGCAAGTAAGAATCAAGGTGCTTCTCTGGATCGAAACCACTCTCCTCGTTGCTATCTCCTTGGTCGTCACTCTTCTTCATCACTGCCTCTTTCAGATCTTGCAGCTCAATTAACAGTGTTGCGTTTGTCTCAACCTATGGATAAAATAGGAGCTTATGATTCTGAATCCTGAGTTTTATTTTTACCGGAACATTGAATGAGTCTACTACTTACAAGTGGGCTTTTGTCCATTTCTATGAAGACTTCTTGCATATTCTCGTACACTTGGGATGAAGTTGCTTTCTGTCTGATGCTTTCTTTTGCTGTCATCACCATCTTCCTCCGGATTAACTGATAAGAAACCACCAAAAGTTAATAAGACCAGCTTAATCCGAAGATTGAGTGTTGATTTCACCTGTCGTTTGAGAACAGAGAGGCTTTTGGTATGCATAGGAGACTGAGGGAGGACTCCATTGGAAGGAGGCAGACCGAGCAATCCACAGATCAACGTCTGAAAAACCATAGTTTTAGAGATTTTTACCAGAGAGTCAACGTTAGCTTGCGCAGAGAAAGAGAGGGAGTTTGATATGGATTACCATGAAACCCAGCAAGAGAATATCGTAGTGATATGCAGAAGGGTTCTTGAGGTTGAACTCCTTCTGCTGCGCGAGCTGCGAGGCAACGGTGTGGTCAAAGAAGTAGAGCCCTGCGATCATCACTGCGGGTATAAACGCCGCAAAAATGTAGCCCGGAGAGACTTTCCCCATGTCCTGTACAGAACAAAGACCTGTCTTCAATGATTTGCCTCAAGATCCACACACTGAAGCATACATCATCATCAAAAACTCAGCGATTGAAGTCTTGAAGAAATTCATGTTGTAATGTTCTTTTCCCTAATTAAAGAACGAAGCAATCATTGTAAAAACATTTTTTTTTTTAATAAATTTTACATTCATTCAAAAAAAAAAAATTGATGAAATCAAAATTGTTTTTTTTTGTTTTTAATAGTAACAGGGATGGGATTCCGAGCCGAAGCTCAAACTAATTTCCAGATCATGTGAAACTCCAGATATTCTAGTAATTTAATGCATTCACAGTGGTCAACCATGATTGAAATCAAAGTGAAAAGACTCAAATCATGGTCCTCCAACCTCATGATGAGTCCTTAAACCACTTGACCATGCACCATGAATTGTTTATGAAATAAAAGTCTTAAATGTAGTGTTTTTTTTTGTGTTGTAACAACCTTGATGACAGCCCAATGTCCTAAAGAAGCAGAGTCCCATGGAAGAGGACTGAAGAGTCTTCTCGGGACACCAGAGGGGAGTTTTGAAGGCGTACTGAAAGACAATGCTGTCCAAACCACAACCATCAAAGGAACTCCATAGTCGGCGATGAAGCTTCTGTACCATCCTTTTTCAAAAATTCAGAGACCTGTTATTTTCTTTTAAACCAAAGTATGACAAGATAAATCTCTCTTACCTGTTCCATATCGCCAAGACCTCGCTTTCCTGCTCTTCAAAGAGGTGTAGAGAAGGCCGAAGGTGAAAATGAGGCCGAGAAGCCCATTTGTGTACAGCCACTGAAACTGATACTTTTCAAGTTTTGAGTCCTCATGTTCTGGCATCCCAAATTCGGTTACCATTCCCTGCCAATTTCATTTGAAACATGTCTTATACATATATATCATTAGTCACAATTCAGAGGTGGTTGAGCTTTTTTGGTATTTATACGGTTATACCTTAATGGCTTGTTGGATGAACAGAACGGAGATCAACATACCAAACAGCTCACCAGCGATCCTCGTGAACCGGTTTATGATATTAGCCGCGTTGAATATCGCCATTATGAACAGTAACAAAGCCGTCCACACACAAACCCTTCAATTTATAACAGCCAACAAAACCATAACTTCACAACCAAAAAAAAAATGATAATAATAAAGAAGGAAAGAGTTTTGTTAGTAAAATTACCAAGCAGCCCAAGCTAAGAAGAGTTGTTTGCCCAATTCTGGTCTTCCTGTAGCGAAGTTGTACAAGTAAACGTACATTAAGACAGTTGGTTCTGCAACTCCAAGTATCAACAATGGTTGTCCTCCCAATATGGAGTGTATCACTCCACATAACGCTGTTGATGCTAACGTTTCTACTGTGCTCAACGCTCCCTCTGTAATATCCCCAAATATTCAATTGGATTTTCTCTTGAAATCACATAATGCAAACTGTAAAAAAAAACATCAACTTTGAGAGAGGAAACTCAAAGAAATAGACCTGTGTCGCGGCTGAGTTGCTCACCAAAGGCGATAACCGGAAGCGCAGAGGCGAAGAAAATATATGTCGTCGGTGCTAAAATCCTGCAAAACCTCAGCCGCTTTTGTTGGTGTTTGGTCTCAACTAAGAATCTAACTCTGGAGTGTTTTAAGAGTGAAAATAGGTTGTGAAGTACCCGAAACCAGAACAGAGACCAGCGGCCCAGTCTTGCTTGTAACACAAGGCTCTTCCTCTGAGATCTGCTACAATTCCTCGAAATAGGCTATTGGAGCTTTCCACTTTTTCTTCCTCCATTTCCTTAATCACTCGGACACTCCAAAACTCGTTGCTCTGTTCAGATTTTCACCTTTGCCTTTCTTTTTTTTTGTGCAACTATCACCCTTTGGTCCAGTCTTTTTATGACCAAACCACAAAAAGGAAGCTATATCTTATTATCTTTATGTTACTTAGGGGGTAGTTACTTAGGTAGCAAAGTCAGGTTTTTTTGCTTTTATGAGAACAGAAAACCGCGATGTGTCCAGCTCAATTAGAAAAACATCAGTATGCACAAAAGTCAAAACATGCAAAAAGAGATTTTTTTTTTTCTTGCATCTACAACCATAAACCTCATTTTCAGGGTGGCTTACCCTCAAAATAAGGATTTGAGGATGCATTGTTTCGATGGTAAAACCTCAAATCCATTATAATGATAAAACTTTCATAAATATATATAAAACATACATTGTGTAATATTTATGTCTTCATGTAATTTCATTTTCATGTAAAATATTTATTATTGTAGTGTGATTTTAAATTTGTGTTAAATTTTCTCAATGTAATATTATTATTGTGTGAAATTAATTTTATGTGTTGTATAATATTTCTTCTATGTTAATAATTTTATTTTTATTTTTAGTCTATTTATATGATTTATATGTAATAATCAGATTTATAAGAATATAATTGAAATATTTAATAATAGGGATTAAAATGAAAGTAAAATTAAAGTTAATAAGGTTATATGTAAGATGTACTCCTTCCGTTTCATAAAGTTTGATTTTCTAGGTTTTTATTTTGTTTCACCAGTAAACGCGGTACCCCCGGTTTGGATCTTTGAACCGTTCTAGGTATTTAGGTTATTGACAAAAAAAAATATATATATATATATTTTGTTTCACCAATATTAATTTTCTATGATTTTTATCTACTTTTTATTGATTAATGTTAATAAATGATTGACTTTAAGAGTTATTAATTGTGAATATTTGAATTTGATGAATTATATTGGTTCATAGTCATGGAAAAATGTTTAGTGAGAGAACATAATACTCCTTCCGTTTCATAATAAGTGTCGTTTTGACATTTTGCACACAAATTAATAAAACATATTAAAAATTCAATTATACCCTTAAAATATATAATAACTCTTGGAATTATTCATTAGATCTGAGATTAAATTATGTATTTTGTGTCAAAATTTGCATTAAAAATCTAAAATGACACTTATTATGAAACATGAAAAAATCTTTAAATGACATTTGTGAAACAGAAAGAGAATGTATTTATAACTAAACATTGTTTTTTAATTTGTGTGAAATAATTAGAAAATCAATTTTTTGAAACATAGGGAGTATAAAATTGTAAAAACTAAAAAGAAAAGCAAAAATTAATAAGGTTTTTGAGATTTTCAAGGTTCACTATTCAAAACCTAACCAAACAAAACTCAAAATTAGAGGATTTAAAGATGAGTTGGAGATCCACTGACAACGATCTTCCTCGTCTCATAAAAAGAAATCTAAAATTGCATATGTACAAAAAGAAAAGGAATCCAACTTTTTCAATCAAATCAATAAATGAAAATCCGTCATAAAATCTAATCTACTCCTTTTTTGATCCACGAGAAGAAAAGGAAAAAAAAAAACAATTTTTGCATCTCTCAAAAACAGAACCAGAGAAAGAAAGAATTAATATGCTTTACTATACAAGAGAGAGAGAGAATCACCGGAGCCGAAGTAACTGTGTAAGCGATTTGTAGGTCAAAAGGGCAACAATGGTCGGTCTTCTGTTTTACTATATAGACGAAGCAACATAGGGAGGTCCCACTTACACACGTATTTTGTTGGCTCTACCGCCACGTGTCAGCAACCGAATGGTGACCACTTACATCCGTTGACGCCTTTTGTTTAGTTATGGCTGTAGACACTAACAGTGTTGTTTTCCCAGACAAATATAAGAAGAAGACTTGTTGAATCGTCTTCATTTGTTTTGTTTTTTCTTCATTTTTGTCTACATTCATTCTTTCCGATTAAAAGCATAAGAAAATCTTAGAGCATATGAATTGACGAGGGTAATTATCAGAAATTTTTTTTAAGAATTGAATCATGAAATAATTAAGTGGGGTAATTACAATTTACATGCATATGGATGGTAGTAGAGTACTATATCAGTTTCAAAAAGAATCACGAAAAACAAACAAATGTGAATAATCAAAATAATGATTAAGTGGGATAATAATTAGATGCATATATGTACTCGAAATTTTTGAAGAAAAAAAAACATAAATGCCCTAAATGAAAATCCAGCTTTTTTTTTTTTTAATTGAATGTGAATCCAGCTTTTCTTTTAAACTTTGAATAAAATCATGGTTAGTTGAAGTTCTCACGTAACTCTACGCACGTAATTGGGGGGAAATATTCATTGTTAAATCTCTCAAAGTCATAGAGGAATTAATTTGAAGTTATGGGGCCATGTTGTCAGTAGTATTGAATATAAAGGCTTTATGCGTAAAATAAGAAAGTTTTCTTGCTTTTGAATCTTTGATTAAATGAATTGCCGAAGATAGAGGTGGAGAAATTTAATGAACTATTGTGGTTTATTCTCACCCTTAGAGAATGTCATTCTCGGTTTTCTGATTAAGACCTCTAACAGTGGAATGGAGAAAATTCTTGGGCCTCCATTCCAGCTGGCCCACATTCTGTTTGATGTTTGTAAGCCCACTAGCAGATCCAGTTGGTGAAATAGACGAAATGAGATCGTTTTGTGCCTTGATGTTAATAAAAAATTGTGCTACAGGTAACAGGGCTGAGTCTTAGATACGGTTCGTCTTGACAATAAACAACACGTTGTTCTTGGAAATTACTCTTATTAAGAAAACGGGTAGTTTTAAGGTATCTTCATTGTGTGGTCTCTATTTCATAGCTGGAATAACAAGAAGAATTTAATGTGGTAACTCGGAAGAATATAACCAAGTTAAGGAAATAATGGGATGTCTACCCATTGAGAAGACATATTTTAAACAAATCTTTGTCTACCCTTCAAAATTTTCTAACGGCGGGTAAAATTAATTAATTAATTTATTTGAATGATAATATAGTTTCCTTACTCCAACTCGTTATAAATATTCCTTCTGAGATATGGGATTATGTCACATGTGTCGCACATACACATATATTCGATTATTTAAATTTCGGATAACACAATTGTGTCCATCGGAACGTGGAAGAATCTTTATTGTCGATCTGTAATTCTGTATTATGAAATTTCAGAATTTTTATTTTTAATAACACCTATAATTAAATATATATATATATATATATATATCAAAAATGTGAGAGATATTTTTAAGAAAATTAATTGTTTAATTATTAAGAAAATGTTTCTACTAACATACGCCTAAAATTTCCACTTTTGCGTATCTCAAGAATCAAGATCTCTTCTTCTCTCTTTCTTAAAAAAAAGAAAAAAAAGGATCTCTTCTTCTCCTCCTCCTCCATCTCTCGTCATCATCGTCTGTTATTTCTTGTTCTCCTCATTCTTGCTCTGTGAACAAATTTGCGAACTTTTTACCACTATCGGATTCCTAATGCAAAGTTAGAGTTTTTTTACTTTATTTCATTGCTTGGATCCTAAGAAAAAAAGATATGAAAAAACCCAAATTGTCAAAAGTAGAAAAAATCGACAAGCTTGATCTGTTCTCATCACTATGGAAGCAGAGATCGGTTCGTGTAATAATGGCAATTGGGTTTCTCTATCTGCTAATTGTCTCAGTAGAGATACCTCTCGTATTCAAATCCTGGTCCAGCAGCTCCGTTTCCATCGATTCTCTTTCCCGGCTCGAGAACGAGCAAGAGCCCGAAGTCGAGAAAATCCCTAATCCACCATCGAATACAGTTTCGTACCCGGATTCGGACCCGACCATAAACCGGACGGACCAGAACAAGGTCCGTGAACATCACCGAGGTCTTCTCTCAAGCTTGAGATTTGATTCGGAAACTTTCGACCCGAGTAGTAAAGACGGGTCAGTGGAGCTTCACAGGTCAGCTAAGGAAGCTTGGCAGCTAGGTCGCAAGCTATGGAAGGAGCTCGAATCAGGAAGGCTTGAGAAATCAGTGGAGAAGCCTGAGAAGAACAAATCAGATTCGTGTCCACATTCGGTTTCTTTAACCGGGTCGGAATTTATGAATCGGGAGAAGAAACTGATGGAGCTGCCGTGTGGTCTGACATTGGGCTCGCACATAACTTTGGTGGGGAGGCCGAGGAAAAGTTATCCCAAGGAAGGAGATGGATCTATGTTGGTGTCTCAGTTTGTGATAGAGCTTCAAGGTTTGAATTCTGTTGAAGGAGAGGATCCTCCTCGGATCTTGCATTTCAATCCGAGGCTAAAGGGAGATTGGAGCCGCAAACCGGTGATTGAGCAGAACACTTGTTATAGAATGCAATGGGGATCTTCACAACGGTGCGAAGGATGGAGGTCAAGAGCTGATGAAGAGACTGGTGAGTTTGGTATCTGAATTCGAGGTTAAATTTAAGCTAAAGTCTTTATATAACAGTTTTTAGTTAGTGTATAATCGGTTTGTGGTCCTTCTGCTAGCAAACAAATTAGTTGCAAACCTTGTGCTTCAATTTTAACCCTGACCACCAAGTGGAGTAATTAATACTTTAGTGTGGTTGCAGTTGATAGTCATGTCAAGTGTGAGAAGTGGATCCGCGATGATGATAACTACTCAGAAGGATCGAGGGCAAGATGGTGGTTGAATAGACTAATAGGACGGAGAAAAAGGGTCAAAGTAGAATGGCCGTTTCCTTTTGTAGAAGAGAAGTTGTTTGTTCTCACTCTTAGCGCTGGTTTAGAGGGTTACCATATCAATGTTGATGGACAGCATGTCACGTCTTTCCCTTACCGCACTGTGAGTATATATCATACTCCATTTCTACATGATTGTGTTCAGACAAATGGCAATGAGTTGGTTGGTTTGTTTTGTTGATTTTTTTTTTCTTTTCTTTTTTTGTTTGTAACTCTTTGTTATATATAAAAAGGGTTTCACACTCGAGGATGCAACAGGGCTAACCGTTAATGGAGACATTGATGTCCATTCTGTTTTTGTTGCCTCTCTGCCAACATCACATCCCAGCTTTGCTCCCCAAAGGCATCTCGAGTTGTCAAGGAGGTGGCAGGCCCCTTTAGTTCCTGATGGGCCGGTGGAGCTCTTTATCGGCATTCTTTCCGCAGGCAATCATTTTGCTGAGCGGATGGCCGTGAGGAAGTCCTGGATGCAGCATGTTCTTATTACATCTTCAAAAGTTGTTGCTCGTTTCTTTGTGGCACTCGTAAGTTGGATTTTACATTGTTTCATCAAGTACAAGTCATGAAGGCTTAATAGTAAGGAATCCGGGACATAATTCTTATTTTATTGTTTCCGTGATATGCATTTCACAGCATGGGAGGAAGGAGGTGAATGTGGAATTGAAGAAAGAAGCAGAGTATTTCGGGGACATTGTACTTGTTCCTTACATGGATAGCTATGATCTTGTCGTTCTGAAAACTGTTGCCATATGTGAACACGGAGTAAGTTATCAGCTCTTATAGGACATGCTTCCACGTAATCGTTCTTGATTAAGTGCTTCTGAGGAGTTGATTTTTGAAAAAAAAATTGACTTTGATTGCTGCAGGCTCTTGCATTCTCTGCAAAGTACATAATGAAGTGTGACGATGATACATTTTTAAAACTTGGCGCAGTAATCAATGAAGTGAAAAAAGTACCCGGAGGTAGAAGCCTGTACATTGGTAACATGAATTATTACCACAAACCTCTCCGTGGGGGTAAATGGGCAGTCACATACGAGGTATACATTCTTCTGCATCACACTCCATCTCTGTATGCAGCATATTGCATGAAATAGTACGATTGTTTTGAGTGTTTGTTTATAAATTCTTCTTCGGTGCGTCAGTTCTATAGATACATCATCACTGATTCATGTATGTTTTGCGGATATATCAGGAATGGCCAGAGGAGGACTATCCGCCCTATGCAAATGGACCCGGATATGTTCTATCTTCTGACATTGCACGCTTCATCGTGGAAGAGTTTGAGAGACACAAATTACGGGTAAGCAGAAGAGAGAATCATGACCAATTGTATCACATCTCTTTTTCACTTGTCTTTCTCAGTATATCCATTTTTTGTTGATTCACATACACCAGCTGTTCAAGATGGAGGACGTGAGTGTGGGAATGTGGGTAGAGCATTTCAAAAACACATCAAACCCAGTGGACTACAGGCACAGTCTGAGATTTTGTCAGTTTGGTTGTGTTGAGAACTACTACACAGCTCATTACCAGTCGCCAAGACAGATGATATGCTTATGGGACAAGCTCTTAAGACAGAACAAGCCAGAGTGTTGTAACATGAGATGATTATTGAGGGAAACAGTTTCGTTTTCTGATATATAACATGCCTTCAAGCGTGCTGTAGAAAGCCTAGACAGATTAAAGAACCAATTTTGCAAGCTCACCATAGAGAGACTCTGGACTTCGGTTCGATTGGTCTGCAGGCTTCAAGCCTTCTAATCTGTAGAAGAAATGGAGAGAAGAGTAGGGAAAAAAGCATATAGTCTTACTGTATGAATCAATTAATTTATTTTCATATGTATAAACCCTTCTCTTAATCTAAATGGAAATTTTGTTCTATCTTTGTCTTTCCACTTTCACAATTTATTGGCAGAGAGCAAGAATCAGTTTGTGGCCTTTATAAGGATTCTCCATGGTTACACATGCTAGAATCAAAGAGAGTGAAAATGGAACTTTTGGTTAATACAAAGTTAGAAAAGAGTTAATGGTACACTACTAACTCAGAGATGACATTCACAGTAAAACATAATCTACATACCTCTCAGCCACAAAGACATCCCTTACGTGCTTGGATAAGTTAGCACCAAGGAAGATTTTGCTTGCTAGAAAGCCAAGGAGCGTCTCTTCGTCTGAATAACTCGTGAATATTAATTACTATTAATTTCCCTGAAGGGATATCAGTACAACAGCCACGGATCAGATGGCAAAGAAAAGCCTTTCTATATCTGCTTATGAATTGTCTGTGTTGTTATCATCATCCATCAATACTGTATTTGGACTATCATCAAAACCAGATACAGGGGCAAGCTCGTTTAGGTCAAGGTAACGCCTTTTGCCTACACTTTCGACTTCTTCTTGGTCCATGTCGTTTGATTTATGAAGAAGTTCTTCATTCTCTTTATCATTCGTCTCTGCTTTGTCATTTTCCGCTGTAGCCTCTTCTTCTTCTTCATCAACTTTTGTTTCTGGATCATTTGCATTTTCTTCCGAGTTCTGGCTTCCCATTGAGAAGTCCTCATTTTCTCTTTCATCAGAGGGTTCATCATGTTCAACCAATCGCCTGGATTTTCAGGTATTGTTGCTTCATCTGTCTGACTCTGAGAGCTCATACTGTTGGTAGTTGACTCTTGTGGCTCTTTTACTACGCCTCAGGCCTGGCTGGAGATGATTTGACCTTGATCTTAACTTAGTTTCTCTCCGTGGAAATTTCTTAAACCTCTGGGGTTCATCACTGTCTTCTTCGCTAGCATTTATAGAATCTTCTCCTTCTTCTTCGTCTTCCTCTTCATTGGCATTGTCTACATCCCATTGGTACTCCTCATCTCCCTCGGAAGCACTAGAAAGCCCTTTCTTCTGTTTACGCTTCTTCAGATATTCTTCATCATAAACCGCTTCCCCAACAATGTCATCGTCACTTTCAAAGTCTACCTCATTATCTGAAGCAGTTTCAACAAAGTCCATAGTTGAATATCGCTGATGCCGTTGTCTCCGTCTGCTACTGTCAGGACAAAATTCTCATTAGTTTCACCATAGTCGAATACCTCTAAGGGAACAAGAAAGACGGACTGTTATTAAAAACATTATGCCTTGCCTTCTATCCACGGATTCAGCTCTCTGTTCATTGACATCGTCGTAGTCAGCAAAATCAGAAGATGTCACAGATGTTGTATCGTTTACAGGCTCAGATGGGTGGGTCGAACTGGTACATCCGCCATTTGCAGATGCCTCCAGTCTGGCCGGTTCTCGTCTGTTTTCTTTCTGAACGAGTATGGACAAAAGTAAACAGAATAAATTTCCGGGCAAATAGATAGTAGTGCCCACATAAAGAATGTGGAAGAAGCCAATAGGAGGGATGATTCAATCCCAGTTTACATTTAAACGTACTTGGTTGTCTTGATAGCTTCATTTATCGAACGATCATAATCATCTGCAACGATATTTAAAATAAGTATAACCTTTCAACCCAAATTGCGATCAAGCTAGATATTGAATCAGGCGAAGATGCATAGTTAAGGCATGGCACATGGAATTTGATTTAAAAAGAAAAGAAGAGAAAGTACTAAAAAAAACCAAAAGTGTATGTAACCGGCTTTCTATCACGAAGAGAACGACCAGCTCCAAAGCCATCAACATCCAAGAAGTTATCAAGGAGAAGAGCCTGTCTATGTTGCTTTTTTAATAATCTTTCTTTCCTCTGGCCAAAAAAATGAGTTGCATTCTACTGTAACCATTACCAAGATGAAAAAAGAACAAAAACACAAGCTAGCAGATAGGCACCTTATGTTCTTTCTCTATTTCAGGAAGCATATCCTTCTTCAACTTCTTCCCTAGAGAAGCTTCTGTTCTACTGTTACTTGAAAAAAGTTTCTCCTGCAAAGCATATAAGTCTGAATCAGCGGTAAGACATTGCAGGCTAGTACTATTTTTTTATATAATAGTTTCATCCCGACAGAAGCTAGCATTCATTCAAAAAAGCTAGCATTCATCCAAAAGGAAAGTGCAAAACGAGAACTTGGGAGTTACTTACTTACCCGCTTGTTGAGAAACAGCTGAGAACTCACAACTCAAGTGGAAAAAGAGTACTCACATGCAAGAAATCAAGAATGGAAGCAAGTTCCCACATGGAACGAATACTCCTCCGTGGCACCTGTGAAGTAAAGATCTTAGCAGCGCTTCCTCCGCCGCAATGCTGCTCATTCCTCGGCGACTCATCTCCATTATCTTCTTCTCGATCGTCCACATCCTCGGATGAATGGAGAAGATCGACAAGTAAAAAAGGAGCAAAATTTAGGATTTTGAATGCTTTAATTGAACTATATGATTGAAAGGATCAAAAACCCTTAAGATTGAAGGAAATCCACATCGGTTAAACAGCGAGGGAGGAAGATGGAGGAGGAAAAGAGGTTCAAAAGCGTCGCTTGTCGTTCCCTAAAACGCTGTCGTTTTGGGGCTTTGAGTCTGATAGATTGAAAAAACAAAATCTGAGAAGTCAAAATGGTCTGAAACTCTGAAAAGAAAAAAATTACCTACATTGATTTAACTTTATACCACTGATCACTATTTATGCTTGCACTAACAATAGATTGTTTATTAGATTAAGAGAAGTTTATGTATATCTAAGGATTTGTGTATACTATAAGATATCCATGAATTTGTTAAAACAAATTTGTAAATTTTTTCCAATTTTTTTGTAAAGTTTGTAAATATCTCCTCAATCTGTCTCATTCATCATCATACATGTAATTCTCTCAAAACATCCTCAACACACAATTCAATAACAAAACTCACGAATCTTCTTTAAACACCAAACAAGGGACAACTTTTGGAAACTTTCATCCTATGAAAGAGATTAAACCTTTTAAACATACATTTACACTAACAAAACCAGCAGAATCAGAGATAGAGACACCAATAAAACCACCGAGCTTCCATGGAAACCATTCATATGCCTATAACAAGAAGACGATGAAGAAGGAGAACTTGAGGGACTGGGGTTTCTTCTAGCCGCCGTGGAATTCTCCTTGGAGCAAGTCAAGTTGCAACGGCTCGGCCTAACCACCCTATAGACACCATTGCTTGTGAGCAAGTAGATGTCTTTGTTGTTATCCTCACCAAAGGAGTAGATATAGCCTAGAGATAACCCTGAAGTTCCCGGAGAATCGCTGCATTTCATGGGTGAGTCACCGGCACAGCTGAAGGTTATTCTGTTGCTCACAAAGTTTCCGCTATTAGCGGGCGTCTCAATCCCCGCCCACACTCCATTTCCATATAGATCAGCGTACAAGTACCTGCAAAAGAGCATTACAGTTGCAATGTGTTTTGTTTAACAGCCACAAGAGAGGAGGCAACAGAGAAAAGAGAGTGTGTTGGCTCACATTCCAGCTATGCAAGGATCAGTCTCTGATCTATAGAAGTATCCTCCAATGATTGAAGCTGATTTTCCGCTTGAGTCAACTTCGGAGTGGTTGTAACCCATCACAGGAAATATCGGGTTTACGGATTTAGCAGATGTGTTTCCTCCAAGGGATGACTCGGGATGGAAAAGATCCGGGCCTTCGTAAACACGCCAACCGTAGTTCCCTCCTTTGGTAATGAGATCCACCTCTTCATATGTGTCCTTTTAACCGCAAACCATATCAAGAACAGCAGAAGGCAGCAAACAAATAAACAGACAAAACTCATTGTCGAAGGGAGCCATTACCTGTCCAACATCAGCACACATAAAGTAGGAAGGCCTAGAAGAATCAAAGCTGCATCTCCAAGGGTTCCTCAGTCCAACAGCCCATATTTCGGGTTCAAGCTCTTTGTCTTCACGAAAAGGGTTGTCTTTTGGTATAGAGTAGTTCCCCCATAGACCCATTTTGGAGATCTCAGAAGCACCTGAAGACATTTGTAAATCTTGGTAAATGACAACATTCGTATAGTGTTGTATTACAAACAAAAACCATACAATAAATCTAAGTATACCCACTAGGAATGTTATCTACATCAAGCCTCATGATCTTTCCTAGCAAAGACTTCTTGTTCTGTGATAAATTATATGGGTCTGCGCCTCCACCTCCATCTCCCATCATAAAGTATAGGTACCCATCTGAAGGACCAAAGAGAATCTGTCCAGCATGGTGAGATGTGAAGGGAAGTCCCATTGTGAAAATCCTCCGGACTTCTGTTGGCTTAGCGTTCTTCGCCTGAACAATGGAAAAAAGCTTGAGGCTCTACGAAAGATTAAGATGCTGAAAGGGGTCCAGAAGAGTATATACCTTAGAAGGGTCTGACGAGGTTCCATTGGTTGTATACTCGGCTATTACAGTTTGGAATTGGCATGGTTGAGAACCACTGTCAGGAGTTAGTTTGGAAGGATCACAGTTTACATCGGAGTTGCACGAGCACCTTCCAGTACAGCCCGGCCACTTGGACTTATCGCAGTTGAAAGAAGCGAAAAACCGCCCATTTTGAGCAAACTTTGGATGAAAAGCCATACCCATCATTCCAAACTCAGTATCAAAATGAACTTCATCAGTCAAATCCACAAACGGGCTAGATGGATCCACGTCCAGTACCCCGCCTGAATCCTGATCCGGTATACCAGCCAAGAATACTATTCCAGGTTGTGTAGAGAAGAATGCACGGTTCGAGCCATCAGGGTGAGGAACCATGTTGAGGTAAGAGCCGTTCCCGATTTTCTCAAGGCATAGACCAGGAGGCGGCTTGTCAGGAGTAGTGTCATTGAGAGTAACAGGCTCACCACTAAAGCAAACAGTTTCATTGGAACTAGCTCCACCAAAGGCACTGCAGAAATCGGTTTTGGACTGCCATAGATCAGCAAGCTTAGAGGCATTGTTATCTGCTGGCGCTCCAACTCGGCCTTGCAACGAGGCAGCGAAAAGAGAACCCGATATGGAGACGTTTTGGCATGTCTCCCATGTCTCAGAGCAGAAGTCCTTTGTAGAATTTACTGAACTGGTTGAGTTGCAGAGGATTGGAACAGACTGTTGATCTGAATTATCTCTGAATAAGTCCGATGAAAAAGGATCGCATTTCTGTAATATCACAGTGACCACACACAAAAAAAGAGGGCAACTTAAAAAAAAAATTCCTCTTTTGCAGATTCTTTTCAGACTAAAACAGCACAATTGGTTCCAAGCAGTTCGGGTAAAAAGTTTGCATAATGAAAACAATTCAGATTGTACTTACAGCACAGAGGATTGACTTTACAACAGAAGCACAACCCTTGTCGGAAATGTTCATAGCTTGAAATTGCTTCTTCAAATTGGAATCTTCCATTGTATCGCAGCATGTTTTTCCTTTGTAAGGACAGAAGCTCAATGTCGAATTCACCGCCAAAGGAGCTCCTGAAAACCCCCCCAAAAAAAAAAAAAATTTGACCTTTGGATCAATCTACAATAGCAGAAGTAAGATCAAATCCATAGCAAAACCATAAGCGGATTAGAAAAAGAAACTCACTTGAATCGGAACATAGAGGAAGAGCCCATGAAGAAAGAGCTAAGCATGAAAGGAACAAGAAGAAGAACACAAGAGATCGATGTAACGTCATCGTGTCTCAGAAGAGACAAATCTTGGGGATAATGGATAATGACAGTGGAAAAGAAAAGAAAAGAAGCCTCTTTTTTTATACAACATCTGATCTCAGGACAGGACAAGAGGTAAGCAAATAATAAAATTAGTTTGTTTGACTCTGCAGACAATAAATGCAGTTGCGATGGCGTTTACTGTCTTCCCATGACTACCAACAACCATATCCCCATAAATCTTTTATACGAATATAAAATATTTTAGAGTTTTTATTTTGTTTGATGTTTTCATTTTTCAATACAAATTTTAAATATGTTTAATGTTTTATAATCATTTGTATTATGTTTTTTTATGATTGATTTAATCGTTTTAAATTAAATATTTTAGATGTGTTTAGTGTTTTATGACCATTTATATTCTGCAATCATTTTGTACGATCGGTTTAATCGTTTTAAATTAAATATTAAATAATTGTTTTTTAAAAAATAATTAATTTGTTAATTTTTGTGTTTTTAGTCGAAATTTTAATATTTTGAAACGGAAAGAGTATAAATTAACGAATATCATCATGTTGCTTTTAATTTTTCAACCGTCTCGTGTCACAGAAAGAGAGGGACGATGTACAAAGTTTCTGTCTTTTTTTTGTTTTTCCGCTAGCTTTTGATTCTTTTTTTCAACTCTTCTCTCGTTCACGGGCTTATCGTCTTGAGATCGGAAAGTCAAATTAGTTGACTTTTTACATCTGGGTTCTGGATTTCTAGGAACTTATTAGGGTTCGAAAAAGTAGGTTTGAAGTTACTAATAAAGCAAAAGATGACAAAGAATATGACTTTTTGATACTAATAAAATAACTCTTAATTATGTGGAAATCGTCAAAAGTATAACTGGAAAACGCAATGAATAGGTTTATTGGTGAATGGTGATTGGTTTGTGATTAGTCTGAATGAATGAGACAACACAATGATCTGTCGATAGAGCGTCTTTGGTTTGTGAATGGTGATTGGTTTGTGATCAAGTCTCATTCATTCAGACGATGCAGCCTCTTCACAATGATCTGTCGATAGAGCGTCTTTGTCCGGAAGAACAACACAATCGCGACAAGAAACCCAAAAAATGCAACAGACGCCATTATAACAAAAGACAGCCTGAAGCAATGAGAGCCATAACATGTGTTTCCCTCTCCAGAAGCAGTCTTGTCATATATATAACCGATCAATCTTACAGAGAAGATATAGGAACCGATGGGACTAGCCACTGATATGGTGTTGAAGATGGTTCCCATGTGTCGAACCCCGAATAGTTCAGAGGTGATTGTAGGCATCAGTGACCATTGTGAACCATAACAAACGCCAACTATAACAGAACCGACATAGAGGTTTCCTTGAAAACCAGAGGCTATGATTAGATGGCCTATGGTCATCGTTCCAAGTGTTGCAGCCATTAACAATGGACGAGGCCACCCTTTTTTGTGTAGCAATGCATCTGAGGCATAACCGGCTCCAAATCTACCAAGGAAGTTCCATATACTCCACAAGGAGACCAATGAATTTATCTCAACGGAGGAGTATCTAAGAGACTCACCTATTTGTCGGATGTTGTTTATCGTCGAAAGTCCAGAGCCCATTCCACAAATCATGGCAAGAAACAACAACCAGAAGCTTAGGTTTTTCATAGCTTGCAGAAGATTCAGGTTCTCACTCAGACCAGCTTCTATTTGACTGTCGCCTTCAGAACTTTGGTTAACGGAGGTTGTTGCTTTTGGACTGCTTATGAGAGGGGATTTATCAGGTAATACTGTTTTTTCCGTGCGGTCTCGATGTGCTCTTCTCGCAATAAGTAGAGGCAAGGCAAGCAGAACAAGTAAACATACAAGTGTGACAACATTGGCCCATGATGACAAACCAAAGGTGTTCTTCAGAATGATAACGATCATAAGATAAGCTGCAATGATAAGAGATACAGCTGAAAGGCCATTTAAATGCTTTTTATCATCAGCTGTGCTTATCTCATAGATCCTGACTAGAGGCATGACCAAGAGGGAGAGAAGTGTTGGTGTTATTGCCAGTAGAAGAATGAAGCTAGCCGGATCTCCTGCGCACGCTGTCTCATACAGTTGAATTAGTATCGCTCCGCTTAGACCAAGAAAACCCTGTCAAGAAAGAAGGCGAGATAAGCTTGGTTGCTTCACTACGATCAAACAAACCAAGACACCGTATCAATAGAGCAAAACAGATTGACCAGTTTGCGCAAGACCACAATGTTCTCTTTGGAAATGTATCATATTACCCACTGCAATTCAATCAAACCCAGGAAGTAAATTCCAGAGATAAGACCACCAACATTTTCTATGGCATTTTAAAATAGAGTCCGTCCAAGACATAACCTTAAATCTTATGAATCAACTAGAAACATAACCCAACAATTCTGCAAACTTCTGTCAAGATCTAAGATTACAACGAAGATGGAATCAACAGAACATCATCTACATCCCAACAAGCTTCCAGCTTGAATAAGTAAGCTCCTACAACCACTATATTATTTGAAGAACAAATTCCAAACTTGAAACCATGATTCTCCTAGTGTCGATATACTGAACCAAATGGGGTATAGTGGAAGTTTCTGCTCTAAAAACTGGAGGTTGCATCCTCTTTTGCAAGGTCAACCAGAAAAGAACAAAGAAAGAGACAAATATCACTAAAAATTTCTAAGCAGCAATTCCTACACTTGTGATACACAATTTCGAATCTTTTTATATACCAAGTAGTGGACTGAGATATCGATTGCTCACACGTTCAAGCTCAACGCATCTACCATTCTAGCTGTTACTGAACTGTCCCCAATTTTTAAGTTCAAGTAATTTACCAGGATCATAGCCTAATATTGATCATTAGGTCTCGAGGAGTGTCACAATCTGACGCGTGATCCAACCATACAGATCCATTCTAGAAAGCGAGAAATTGAAAGGCTACGCTAGAATTTCACCTTCATGATTCCAACGGCGGTACCACCATAGTCGGCGAAATTCTCTACGGCACTAACGACGTTGGCCGTATTAAAGAACGTTTGCGATTGCGCCGCTAGGAACATAAAGAGGCACATCAGCGGCACCGGCGGCTTCCCGATCAGCCCAGTGACGGAAGCCCAAATAAGAAAATAACCGGCGAAGCACTGAATTGCCCCAATAGCGAGCACGACCCAAGGCCCTCCTGCGCCTCCGCCTCCCCGACCGCGGCGGCGATTAGAGGTAGCATATGTATATAGAAGCCCAGAGAAAACGCCGGCGTTTGCGCCGATGTCCTTGAAGACGGAGACAGTGTCGAGTGTGGATTGATCGTACAATTGGGTGGATTTAAGAACAGCGGAATAGATGCCGAAGGTGTAGGAAGCGCCGCTTGTGCACTGTATCCAGATACTAGCGGCCATGGCCACCCATTTCGTCCTCAGCGTATCCATCGCCGCCTCTCTCGCCGGAAAAATAGAAGGTCCAATCCTTTTCCCTCCTCCTAGAGATCACGAAAATATGTTTACAGTATTCGCAAATAATGACTTTGGACAGACAAATCCTAATCAAAAGTTAATGGGCTGAAAAAATTGTGTTAGGCCCATGTACTTTAGAAGGCGTAGTCTTGGTTCTGGAGAGCCACGTGGGGAGTCACATGAAGAGCACACGACAGCCACAAGACGACGCGTGGAGGAGTCAAGACGGAACGGGGGCGTTAATAACGGAATAAACTAACGGAGTCAACATTGACCGGTCAAGGGATTGAGAGACAACTGTACGGCCGGCAACAGTCAGGCCATTTTTTCATAACGTATCGACCAATCGTTTTTCTAATCACGAGGCTGACTCGGCCAATCTCCCGCAAATTCACGATATTTTTAATGTTCTAATCAAATAAACAATTCTCATATGAAAACACCAAATCTGATACTATAAAATCATTTAATTTTAATATTGGTATATGTCGGATCACGCATTAATTAGTTTAACATCTAACTAATGTTTACCGTACTGTACATATCATAATCAACGACGTTGGAGAAGTAAACTAATGTTGAACAGTTGACAAACAAAAAGTTTATTGTTTCTTTTTTTTTCTGATAAAAATGAGTGTTGAACAATCGTAAATGATATGATATCCTATTTCCGTTCGTGTTAAATAATTATCTTTGAAACTAGAATATTATTTATATAAAAAAAATCAGGGTGAAAAAAGGTCTGGCCATTAAAGACTCTCTCAAATAATAATATGTTGTAAGTCTTGTTTTGAAATACTTTTGACAATAAAAATAGTTTTGGGATTTTCGACTTCTCATGCATGCGGGAAACAATACTAAAAAATACCGAAACAAAAGAGTTAGTTACCAAATAAAAAGAGACAAAACAAATATTGTTTTAATCCCGCCATAAGTATGATATAAGCTTTGTTGGTTTTCAGCTCCAACGTCTCGGTCACTTCCAATATAATAAAGGATTAATTTGATTAATTAAACCCTAAACCCACAAATTGATTAAAAAAAATTGGCTAGCTTCAGCAGAGAGAGAGTGACGACGATGACGATGATCAATGCCTTACAAAACCTTCTCTACTCGTCAACTCGTTTCCTTCTTTCCCTTTTCTCCTTCACTCCCTCGTTTATCCACGGTGGTTGTTGCGGTAGATGGGAGACGGAAATCTTCATCCCCTTCCGCCGGAAAATGCGTCGACTTCTGCTTCCGCGGTTACCGTCGGAAATACCAAGCTTTCGGATGCTCCAGTTCTGTTTTTCGTTTACTTCCACAAGGCTTTCCGTGCCCAGCTGGTGGAGCTCCGGCGTTTCGCTACTGACGCCGCAGCAGCCGGCTCCTTTAGCCGGGATCTGGCGAGGGAGCTATGCCGGAAGTTTGAGTTCTTGAAGCTTGTATACAAGTATCATTCCGCAGCCGAAGATGAGGTTATATATATTTTAT
This sequence comes from Eutrema heterophyllum, assembly GCA_002933915.1. Lineage (NCBI taxonomy): Eukaryota > Viridiplantae > Streptophyta > Magnoliopsida > Brassicales > Brassicaceae > Eutrema > Eutrema heterophyllum. The sequence continues at coordinate 778,608 of PKMM01041060.1, forward strand.
CATTTTAAGCTTTTTTATTCTAGATGTTAGTGTGGAAATTTCGATAAAAGTGTATTTCTTGTTGCTGATTTTGATTACTCAGGCCTTATATGTCACTTCTCTCTATGTTTACTAATAGATCTCTTGCTTGCTTGAAGCTAATTAAACGAGAGGAGACTTTTTTTAATTTTTAATAAATGATATTTGTCTTTCAACAAATTCTCAAAAGAAACCTGTGAAAAGAGTTGTTTTTTTTTTTTTTTTACTTCTTATGAATTGTTGATGAGTGATGTCGTATTGATAATATTGTTGAAGAAGATTAGTACATTGAGGTCAGCCAGAATGGAAAAAAGTTGCATTTTGGTGCTAATGATGCCTAGTTGAATTCACACAACTACTTAAGCTCTTTCCTCTGTTTGTGGCTTGTATACATACCTTCCTCTTTATTTCCTCTGTTTTTTTGGTAGACTTCGGATTCTAATCTTGTCCAAGTTTTGTTTGTTGTAAATTCTTAAAATTTTGACTCATAAATACTTCTCTTTTCATTCTTTATCATGATGATTCACAGTGATTTAAAATGATTTTCTGCTGGCAGGTTATCTTTTTGGCGCTCGATGCACGTGTGAAAAACATTGTTTCTAATTATTCGCTTGAGCATGCTGGCACGGATGATCTCTTCTCTTCAGTTTTCCATTGGCTGCATGTTCTTGAAGAGGAATTGGGGAGCATAAGTGATGTACTTCGTGAAGTTATATTATGCATCGGCACCATTCAGTCATCCATATGCCAGCATATGCTTAAAGAAGAGCGGCAGGTATATATATATATATATATATATATATATATATATATAGTGTTGCTTCCCATAACTGATTAGTCTTTGAAGTGATGAGAATCAGAAACTGTCGTATCGTCCAGTTAAGCGAAACCTCTGTTCTGGTGTGCCTATGCTTCATGCAGGTCTTTCCTTTGTTAATTGAGAAGTTCTCTTTCCGAGAACAGGCATCACTTGTGTGGCAATTCATTTGTAGTGTTCCAGTAATGGTTCTGGAAGACTTTCTGCCATGGATGATGTCTCATCTCTCTCAGGAGGAGAAAACTGAAGTTGAGAATTGCATCAAAGATGTTGTCCCAACTGAAGACTCATTGCAACGGGTATATCCTTTGCTGAGATTATATGCTATGTTTTCTTTCGTCCTTGTAATTCTGATAAGATAAAAGACTTTCTGAAGGTCATAAGCTCTTGGCTTCTTGACGACACTCAATCTACAAAAGTCATGAAAGGAGTTCAGTATGAAGATGTGTCTAAAAACACGAAGAACTCGTCTCGGACACATCCATCCAGCGGATGTTTTCAACGCTTTTGGCAGTGGAGTAAAAAGTCCCTTTCTATTCCAGATGTAGGACACAACCCGATTCATGGCCTTAAGCTTTTTCAAAATGCAATTGAAAAAGATTTGAGAGACATTCAGAAAGGACTATGCCAAGCAAAATTCCCAAGCCTTCTTTTGGACCTTGATGTACTGATGGCTCGGTTAAACTTCCTTGCTGATGTCCTTGTTTCTTATAGGTAATAATTTGTTGGACGACTTGATTTTTCTCTTCGGTGTATGGTGCCTAGTCTCTTCAAACGTGTCTTGTTTTGTTGCAGCAATACATTTAAGAAGTTCTTTCACCCGATGTTAGAAGAAATAACAGATGGCCGCTCTTCAACTCCCAAACAGTTCACCATAGATGGCTGTCTCGAGAGTTTTCAGAGATTGCTATACAAGAGTGCTGATGATAAAACGAGGACGGACAATTTTCTATTGATGCTTCAGGAGGAACTTGAGTCCCTTATAGTCCAAGTAGCAAAGCAGTTTTCCGTACAGAGAACAGAGGTAAACTTTTTGATACTATTATAAAACACTTTATCCGTTTGGAGTTTTGAGTTGAAAGTAGAACTCTAAAACTTAATGGAAGCTTTTCAAGGACTAATTAATAAATGTTTCTCTTTAATTTTCATTTGCCTTGTATGCATATCATATCCAACATTGTTCTCCAGGTGTTCCCAACCATCAGCAAGAATTGCAACCATGAAATGCAGAGGCAGCTACTATACACAAGCATACATGTCTTACCTCTTGGATTGCTAAAGTGTGTCATACTCTGGTTTTCTGCTCATCTGTCAGAAGAGGAATCTCAATCCATTCTTCATTTCTTAATTTTGGAAGATTCTTCCCCCCAAAAATCATTGGCACGCCTCTTGTTGCAGTGGCTTCGCTTTGGCTACTCAGGCAAAACCTCTGTTGAAAGCTTTTGGAAACAGCTGTCCGTAGTGTTCAAAATAAGATGCTTCTGCCAAAAGGAGCACACTGAAGAAGCATCTGGATCCTATTCCCATCAAGCACAGCTCCAACCATGCAAAGGATCTAGAGTTGATTTGCTTGTATGTCCTGGCAAAAGAAATAAGTCTTCAACCTGCTTCCTGTCTATGGATCCGGCTGCTCGAGACATGTATGAGACACCTTACTCTAGTCGAATGAATCAGCAAATGCTTTTCTCGGGAAAGCTTAGGCCTCCTCTCCATCTTCCAGAATTTTTGAATATGGATGATCCATTCAGTATGGACGTAAAACCAATTGATCTCCTTTTCTTCTTCCATAAGGCTATGAAGGCGGATCTGGACTACCTTGTTTGTGGATCAGCTAGGTTAGCAGCCGACTTTCGCTTCCTCCGGGAGTTTCAACACCGGTTCCATCTGATAAAGTTCCTGTATCAGATACACTCTGATGCAGAGGATGAGATTGCATTTCCAGCACTGGAGGCAAAGGGAAAACTACAAAATATTAGTCACTCATTTAGTATTGATCATGAGCTAGAAATTAAACACTTTGATAAAATATCATTCATTTTGAATGAGATGTCAGAACTAAACATGTTTGTTTCTACTATCAATTCCAGTGCAACGGACCACCGAGAGATGAAGTATGAGCGGTTATGTCTGAGTCTCCAAGAGATATGCAAATCCATGCACAAGCTATTGTCGGAACATTTCCAACATGAAGAAACTGAGCTATGGGGTCTATTCAGGGACTGCTTCGCTATCGAAGAACAGGAGAAAATCATAGGATGCATGCTTGGGAGAATAAGTGGGGAAATATTGCAGGATATGATTCCATGGTTAATGGATTCTTTGACCTCTGATGAACAACATGTCGTGATGTCCTTGTGGCGCCAAGCAACAAGGAAAACAATGTTTGTCGAATGGCTAACAGAATGGTACAACGGTCATTTTATACAAGAGGAAGCAGAAGAAGCAAACAACGATCCATTTGGGGATTCAGATCCACTAGAGATAGTCTGGAAATATCTCTTTGAAGGAGCTTCTGATGGGGATAGAGGGAGCATTGGCAAAAAACTTGTCGAACTTGCAGAGACGGACATGGCAGGTATCATGAATAAGCCACTTGGAAAGACTGTTCCTAATGAAAATGTCGAAGTTGGCAACATAGAGGACGAACATCAGCAACTTTCAAAAAGTAAAAAGATATGTAGAGGAGCTGACAAAAAGGAGGACAAGGAACAAGAAGCTGTCAACAATTGCCAGATCATAAATCCTGCTCAAACTTTTCTAATGTCTCAGAAGGCTAGCCAGTTTTGTCAATCCAGGAAATATGAACACTTGTTAACATTGAGTCAAGAAGAACTGGCGGCTATGATTAGAAAAATATCATGCGACTCTTCCCTGGATCCTCAGAAGAAATCTTATATCCGACAGAACTTGTTAATGAGGTAGGCCCTGCATGTTGTCACATATTCAGATAAGCTGAGAAGTCTATTTAGTCTTTGCAAGATCATAGTAAATTATCCCTTCTTATGTCGAGACTAATATTATGTCAGGTACTTTTTTTCAGCCGTTGGATGATCTCACAGCGTATATATAATCTAGAACCATCCTCTCTCTCAAGCAATATAGAAACAGTTCCTGGTCAGCATCCATCTTTTCGAGATCCTGACAATTTGATCTTTGGCTGCAATCACTACAAGAGGAATTGCAAGCTTCTTGCTCCTTGCTGCGACCAGCTCTTCACGTGTATACGATGCCATGATGAAGAGGCTGGTCACTCGGTCGATAGGTAGTGTAACTTCTTCTACTTCCATGTAAGGAACTTGTCGACAATCTTGTTTGGCACTCAACCATCTCTGGTTATCTTGAATTCTTATGCAGAAAACAGATAAAGAAGATGATGTGCATGAAATGCCTCCTGATTCAGCCAATTGCTGCAAATTGCACAAATACTTCGTGCAAGTCGTCAATGGGAAAGTACTTCTGCAAAATATGCAAATTATATGACGATGAAAGGTAACTTCTTCCCCTGCTTCAGCATATTTACTTTAGATGCTGCTTTTGGCATATCTATTTGGATGCTTCAAGTCGTAAGTAGATTCAACTAGGAAATAGGTATTTAGAGAAGTTGTAAGTAGAGTCAACTAGGAAATGCGGAATCTGAAGGACAGATGTTGATGATTAACATTGAAAACATTATTAATGGAGTCTGGTTCCAAAGGGCTTTGGCTCAGACCCTGGTAGAGGCATAATGCTTACCAAAAGCTGCAACTTACCCAAACTATGAAATGAAATATCGTATAGTAACTTACTTCTTACGCTTTGACAGTGGAGACTGACAATCAAAGGTTCTTAACAGGAAAATTTATCACTGCCCCTACTGCAATCTCTGCCGGGTAGGGAAAGGATTAGGCATTGACTACTTCCATTGCATGAAATGCAATGCTTGTATGTCACGTTCCTTAGTAGAGCATGTTTGCAGGGAAAAATGCTTAGAAGATAATTGCCCGATTTGCCACGAGTACATCTTCACCTCCAGCTCCCCAGTGAAGGCTCTTCCATGCGGTCACTTGATGCACTCGACATGCTTTCAGGTACTTAAACTTTGTCAATATATGTTTTTGGGTAATAATGGAAACAGGAAACACATTGCTAAGATTACTTAGGTTTTTTCTTTAAATTCTGGTGGTAGGAGTACACATGTTCACATTACACATGCCCTGTCTGCAGCAAGTCGCTAGGAGATATGCAGGTCAGTTACACACTTTCAAACAAAGTTTTGTTTTCCCCGTATAAGATTAGTAAATTGCATCAAAACGCTCTCATACCATATATGAATAATTCTGCTTTTCTTCTGAAGTCGAAGTGCTTGAGTCTTTATTGAATCAATTAACACTTCTAATTCACTAAACAAAGGGACTGTTTCACATGTACAGGTCTACTTTAGGATGTTAGACGCATTACTTGCAGAAGAGAAGATGCCTGATGAATACACCAACAAAACTCAGGTTTACATCTCTCTCTCTCTCTCACTCTCTCTCTCTTCTTTCCATATTGTTACATTAGGACAAATTAAGCATCTCGTTCTCTACTCTTCTTATCCCTAGATGCAAGAATAACTGAATGGAAAGATGGTTTGGTGCAGGTGATACTGTGTAATGACTGTGGAAGAAAAGGAAATGCTCCTTACCACTGGCTATACCACAAATGCACATCTTGTGGCTCCTACAATTCAAGGCTCCTTTAGATATTCCTCCGATTTTCCTTTTCCATTTACAACATTGTAGAATCAGCAGTCTGTGTAGTACATGGCTGGTAAGAAAACAGTTTTGTAACATTTGATGTTGTACAAAAATAAAACATACAAAAAATATTGCAAATGTTAATAAATTCGGGTCTTATCACCCTGAAAGATTGATTTATATACTCCCGTTACAACCCATTGCAAGAGGAGATAAATTCCAGCCATCACTAACCTTTAAACCTTAAACTTACGACATACAAAACCAAGCCACTGAGATTCAGCGAAAGATTCATAAATCAATAGGCCTTAAAAAGAAGAAAACAAAACAACTAATCTACAACTAGAGCAAATGCATCCTCTCAACATATGATTCAAGCAACCATTTCTTGAGAGGCTCTCCGCATCCAACAAAACAGCCTGAGTTTCCATTCTCAGTGAAAAACGGGAAGTTGAAGATATTGAGCAGTTCCTCAACTGCTTGTCTCACCATTGACGTGCCCGTGACCCTGCTTCGTCTTCCCCAACCAGTTACTATATCAATCCGTGAAGGACATTCTCCTGAAACCAACATCTGCTTACGGAACCATGCAAGTGTCCTAGACAGGGCGGTGACTGCAGTTCCTTCTGACATTACATGTAGATTTATAAGCCAATAGCTGCAGCTTTTCTCCCTCAATGCATCTGGGTACACATTCTTAACTGCAGCCATTTCCCAGACCGAGCCCGCCTCTTCTTTTAGACCTGACTTGTGCAGAAAATCCACCACTGCATCCATGAGTCCCCGCTTACTCTCTCTGTCCTCGCTGTGCATATAATCAAGGAAGTTGCTGACATGGTCACGCACCTTTTGGCCATCGGGACCTGCAGGTGGCATTTTGAGGAGAAACATGTGTGCCGGATGACCTGAGACTGCCATTAGCTGGCCACAGAAATCCATGTCAAAGTTTGACTGAGCATCTGTGCAACAACTTAAGAGCAATGTGTATGTCTGCAAAGAAGACTGTAGACCAAGCGACAGCATGCTTTGTAATAAATTATAGGCTTCAGACAGCCTGTGAACCCTTAGGAAAGTACTGAGAAGGGAATTGCATGTGGGAACATTAGGCCGCAGACCAGCGTGAAGCATTGCTTGATACCACTGCCAAGCTTTTTCCACATTGCCAGCTTTTCCCCACAAGTCCACCAAAAGACCATAAACCGGTTCATCAGGAACCCAGTTCTTACGCTGCATCTCAGTGAAAACAGCCTCTGCTTCCTCGAGAAACCCACAGTGTCCAAGCACCTCCATAACTATACTGTATGTCACTTTGTCGGGTTGAAACCCAGCATTGTTCATGTCTCGGTAGAGCTTCAACGCGCTCTGATAGTTTCGCGCCTTGGCATGCAAAGCTATCATGATGTTGAATGTGACCAAATTAGGGGTACAACCTTGACCAACCATTTCACAAAAGAGCCTATGGGCAGCAGGTAAATGGCCCGCTTTTCCAAGACAGTTTATTATAACACTGTAGGTGAAAGTATCAGGAGAAAGCCCCGCTGCTTGCATTCTCTGGTACATGTCCATGGCAATGTCAAGAAATCCAGCTTTAGCATGGATGTCTATGAGGGTACAGTAAGTTACGCGGTCAGGCTCACATCCAGCCTCTTGCATTTGATTGAAAACATTCATAGCTTCATTGAGGTAATTTGCGCGGCCATAGCTATGGATAAGCCGGTTATATGTAACGGTATTTGGCTGACATCCATCTCTAACCATCTCATTGAGAAGCTTGTTTATCTCGCCAAATTGCTTTGCACGGCCAAGGTTACCTACCATAGTGGTATAAGTATGCCCATCATGCTTAAACCCAGGTTGTCTTTTTAGCCAATAGAAGAAACCAAGCGCATTCACATAATTATCCATCTGCTTAAGAACTTGGTTTGCTTGGTATGCATCCATCCTGAAACCAAAATTTTGAAGGGCCTCTTCAGCTGCAGGGCCCCATTTGAAACTCCGCAATATACTAGAAACATTTTCTACGATATATCCAGCGTTACCATACTGCCTAGGTGTTGGAGCGGTACCTGGTGTCACTCTCATCATTTCCCTTGAGGGTTTACTGAAACCTTCAACAGAAGATTTCATCGTCCTGTCATCCGAAGAATGCACATTATAGTCATAACCACCCGACGCATACCTGGTTGAATCACTATTGGGTCTTCGCGGCATGCTTTTCCTCTTTCCAGATGCAGTATTTGTGGGTAAATCCTGAGCTTCGAACGAATTCCCTGCCACATCATTTGAAGCTTGATTCCAGCCTTCGACAAAGCCAGATCTTTCAGCTTCTTTAGTACCTCGAGAGTTGTTAATATGAACTTGGTCTGGTGAATCTTTCGAAGCGGACCTAGGGTAGACTTTAGCAAGGTGCTCTCTTCTGATGACTTTCACATTTGAAGATTTAACACTTGAAATAGGCCGAGTGGGATCAACCGTACAGCTTTTAGACAAACCAACAACTTCGGTTCCATCGGATAGAGGGAACTTATAGCTTGCTATATCCGAAAGGAAATTTACAGTTCCAATACCAGCCTTGAAAATCTGATCCCCAATAGTTGCCACCGCGTCTTCTTCAACAATAGCGGAAACATGATTTACAGAATCTGATTTCACCGGCAAAACAGGAGAAGAAACATGCTGGGGAAGAAGAGATGGTCGGGTGAAATGCTCAACCTTCGTCGGTTTACTAGCCTCTGCTGGTAATATATTTCCCACTAGTCCAGCTGCTAAATTAGATGCTCTTTTCCCAGTCTGTACAACCTCAGTCCTAGTTTGCTGGCGTCTCAAGACGCAGCTTTCATCCTCGGCCGATGTACAAGAATTTCCATCAGCTGCACCAGATCTTGTTCCACTAAGAAAAAAGGATCTTGCTGAACTGGAAAGATTACTGATGTGCTTTGCACGAATCATTGTCTGCAAAGAGAAAAAATGAATCACAAGCTCAGGAAAGGCTCTCAAAAGATTCAAATATGAAGCAGAAAAACCGAGGGTATTCCCTTAAACTATCTTAGCAACCATTACACTACCTGATATCTCTCACCAGAAATATGTCAACGGAGCCACCAACGCAATAATTAGGGTTCATGGCATGGTCGTGTAACCAAGACATGAATTAAAAAATACATTTAATTAGCCATCTAGCTCTTTTCCCCACAAATCTGTCCCTTAACAGTTACAAGAAGCTAAGAAACTTTGTACGTTGCTTATTCAAAGTCACCCTTAGTCTTGTACAATTCCACATAGACTCACAAAACCATTTAACGGAAACAAAAACTGAGTCTTCCATTTTTCTTTCAGCTTCTCCATAAAGTAACACACCAGGAAACCCAGAATATACAACAATGTCTATTAAACAAGAATACTTTTGAGCATCCCCATTTTCGAGATGCATTCTAGCCACAGTGAAACTGAGCCTCTGTTAGAATTTCCACCATCTGAATTCACAGAATCACATTCAAGACTACAAATTTTTTTGATCAACTCCAGAGATCAAACAAAAAAAGGAAGAGAGCTAGCTAAAATTAGAGTCAACAACTGAAGCCTACAGTCAAATGTTTTGAATACGTTTAATCTAAAGGAACGCTTTAAGAACACTAACTCCCATAAAACTGAAAAACAGCCCGAGTTCCAAACTCACTCGCCGAGAACAACTCTGACCAACGAAAAGCAGAAAACCCAAGGAGACAAGAGGAGAAACCCACAAATATGCGGCATTTATGGCTAAGAAAGAAGCGAGATTTCCATCGGAAAAGTAAGACAGAAGCGAGATCAACGAGACTAGCAAAGTCACCTTCAAAATGGTGGCGTTAGACTTCCTTCGTCTTGCTTCGTTTTCCCCAGATAGCAAAAAAAAAAACAATAAAAAACGAAATCTTCAGGAGAAAAGAAAACGAGAGAAAAAGGCTGATTTGCCTTCTCCCTCTGTGGCCGTCAAATGTGGAAGTTTCAAGCTTGTTTTGCTCTCCAAGCAAAATTGGGCAGCGGCTTACGACCTTGCAAAGGTCACGACTTTTTGCTTTTACTGTCTCTCTGTTTTTATTTTTATTTTTATTAAATGTTTCCTTTAACCTACCTAGTTTTTCAATTATACCCCTTATATCTTTATAATTATTATATAACACCAGGGACGATAAATGTTTTCCTTTGGAAACAACGCCATTCATTTTTTGATCTGATACCATAACAATTTTTCAGTATTTTTTGATTAATTGAATACATTTTCAAACTATTAGTAATTATTAATAATAACAAATCGATTTTTCCTGTCAGCTCTTTACCAATGTAGTGTCGAAGTTGTTACCTTCAAAAAGTTAGTGGCTGATTTGTGAGAATAAAAAGAATATCTGGATTTAGCTATAAAAACGGCACAAGTTGAGATTTTAGTTTTTGTTTTAACTTTTCGTCTTAACTTTGTTCCCCTTGGTGCAACGTTTCGGTTTTGCCCTCCTCAAATGTCGCTGTACTCGTGGCTTTACTTTCATGTCTTGAATACGACAGCTTTGTTACTTTAGTTTAGAGTTAAGAGAGCGAGATTTGGTGGATATGATTCGATCCGAACTAAATATCCGTCGCCTCCTTAATTTGGACTCTCTCTTTTTTTTTCTTAATTTTTTTTTTTTTTACAAAGAAACATAAATCAAAGAAAATAGAGTAAAAACTGAAGACTCAAAAGACAAAAGAAAACCCCTAAAAATGTGAAAGCACATTAAAATTTGTGGAACGGTGAAATCAGATAAGTTAGCGATTTTAATGTGGTTATGATAATAAATAGGGATAAATATAAGAAACAATTACATAATAAAAAGTCATTTTTACACTTTCTAATTACACCGAAAGCCATTTTCAACTTTTGGTGTACTTTCTTCATATGATTTGTCTCTTCTACCATTTACTTTCTCCCAACACAAAATGACTTCAATTCTTCGTATCTCCACTTTTCCTTCTTCGTATCTCCACTTCTCCTTCTTCATATCTCCACTTCTCTTTTTTCGTATCCAAATCTCTCTCTCTCGGAGTTTCTTTGGTTCGCTCCCCAAGTTAATCAGCAGAGCAACCATGGATGCCAAAGATGCCTCCGCTACCGATTTGAAGAGACTGAGAGAAGAGGATGATAACAACAACGCCGCCGCCGCCGCTTCCATGGAGACGGAGAACTCAGCTCCGTCCACTAACGGCAATCAAACGAAGGAGCCTGCTTGTTTCTCCTATGTGATTCATGGGTGGTTCTCCGAGATGAGTCCCATGTGGCCAGATCGATTCTCCTTTTTGTTTGATTTAAAAGGGGGGAAAACAATTGCTTTTCTTGCTTCTGAGTTTTGGAATCGTCTCTTCTCTTAATTCTTCAATTCTAAAATTAATAAAAAAATTGATTTTTTGATGATCTGAGATGCAAGAGAGGCACAGTCTTTGAAGGTTGAGAAAGTTTTGTTTCAAGGGAAAACAGATTACCAGGATGTGATTGTTTCAAGGGAAATTGTATGATTTATCCTTTTTATTGTTTTGGGTTTGATTGATTTCTGGATTTAATGTGAGGGATAAAATGTTGTGGTGTGATGTGAACATAAACTCGTGGACAATATCTAATGGATGATAGATTGTGGTTCAAAATATCATGGATATGAGCTCGTGGACAAAAGAAAGATCCGCAAAGTTTTGATAAATTGTACATTCCGCAAATCCTTTTACAAATCCACTACTTGTGTTTCAAATCGTTTGACTATGTGAACCCGAGTTCTGTATAGCTATTCATGGATAACGTCTCGTGGATAAGGACAAAGACTTCCAAATATTTAGTACACTAACCAAATAAATCAGAATTTAGACAAAATTACAGCATTGAATCTATTTACATCCACACATGACGAGATTTCCATCTGTCCAAAGTCATATACCTCTCATAAATAAATGCATACTTTATACGAAAGAAATTTCAAGAAAGAAGCATAAGAAGAACCATCGGCATTTTCGGCGACTAAGAACCAAATCAAAAACTAGAATCATTAAGGAAGATGTGGATGGGCATGTGTGGATGAAAAGTCGTGGATGACCATATTGGAATTCAACAAATTCATAGTGTTCACCTTTTGTCATGTTTAGTTTGTTTCTTCTCATTGATTGCATTACAACTTAACATTGTGAAGAGTTTACAAATACCATAACAGTTTCCAAAGTTATATACCACTCATAAGTAATTTACTTGCAAATATCAAGAACTATATCCACACATGACCATCCACAAATGACTATCCACACATGACCATCCACACTAATAATACGAGATTCTCATCTGTCCACACACTATTATCCACGTTTTCATGCTTACGTCGATCTGAATTTCATATGTTTAGATTTTTTTTTTTTTTAGATTTTTTTTTTCACATCAAAACTATAGCAAAATAGATCTTAAAATGTATGAAAAATGAATTTATCATTCATTGTTACCAAAGAAATTGTTTTATATCTTTCACATTATAAAAAAAAATAGAAAACAAACCAGGTGGGGTAATAAATTTTTTTCTCAGATTTTTGACCATCCACGACCTTGTATCCATGACCATGCGGGACAATTTCGGATTTAAAAAAAAAGAACAGTGCAATAATTGCACTACATCAATAATTGAAAGTGGGTTTTTTTTAAAGAAAAAGTGACAAAAGTGGTTATTATGTTATTCACCCTAAATATAAACTCTAAAAATATTGTAATCAGAGTAACCATGATTATGTGTTGCCGCCGAAAAAAAAAAAAAAAAGAGTAACCTTGATTATGAGATAATTTTATTGAAAGCAGATTAAAATTTCAAGGTATAATTTGCCTTTTTCTTCCTTTGCATTTTGCAAGCATTTCGTTTAAAGCTGAGAAAAAGAAAAAAAAGACAATGGGCGTTTTGTAATAGTTAGCCCTACTACTAGCCCATTTTTATATTTTTCGAGCCCAACTATATGTAAAAGGCTATGTTTGTATACGAACTGTTTGACTTTATATATCTCTAAATTATTTAAGAAGATATTTTTAAAAATGAATTTTGTTTCGTAAGTTATTATATATTATGTTATTATAAATAAAAAAATAATTAAAATAAAAAAATATAATTATCTTTTAAATTATTGATGAGAATATAGAAAGTATTTATTTATCATTAAAGAAGTTATTTACTATTTAGTTCTTAAATATTTTTGATATTATATATTTTTAAATAATAATAAATCCATATATATTCAAAGAAAAATTTATTCGAAATCTTGCTATATTTTCACTCTAATTTATTATATTTTATTTGAATATATATATCAAAATAAAAGTTGAAAAATATTTTACTAATTTTATAAAAAATTAGACACAAAACATTGGTTTTTTTTAAGAACTCGTGAACTAACCACAAAACTAGAGTCATTAAACGGTGCATATTAGAATTATGTTTTCAAGATTATAGATTTTGTGTATTTACCCGAATTATATTTTAGTCCACTGTAAAACGGGTTAAATAGACAAATTATTTTGTTTGACAATTATATCTAGAATCATGAGTTAGACATATTATAAAATTCAAAGAAAAATATTTTTTCTTAAATTTCAAAACAATTTCTTAAAATAAAATTACTTCGCGCTAATTATAGCGCGGATTAAATCTTAGTACTAAATTAAAATTAAAGACATGCGTGTGATACGCATATAAAAAATGATAATCTATGTAATTATGATCTGTATATAAAAAAAACTACGTTTAGTTAATTGCAATTATAAAAAAAAAAATGATGCAGATTATGCATAAACCCAAGAAACAAATTCTCTAAATAAATAAGTAGATTCTAAAAACAGATTTCAAATTTTATATAACTTTAAAATGAATCTAATTGATAAATAAATATCAATATTTTTTAAAAAAAATATTATCTTCTGAAATTAAATTGTCCTAACATGTTTGATAATTCTTTTATAAAGAATTCAATTATGAAAATTTAGACGTGTAAATTTCAAACATGAATCGTTACATTAATACTTAACACACGATAACAAACTGTTATTTTTCTAATTTCATATATATAGATTTTATAGTTTACATTTTCAGATTTTACAATTTACACATTTTCTCTTACTTTACATTTTTTATTTTATAATTTCCATCTTAAAAACACAATTTTTGTTTTGTTATTTTGTTATATCTAACAATATGAGAGTTTATTAAATTACATTGACACATGTCACGATCTAAATTAACAATAACACATGTTATGATCTCGTTGGTAAAAATTAACATGTCACGCTCACGTCGAGCGCATTCAGCTTTATCTAATTTGGTCGTTATATGATCCTAATTTTAACAAACTTATACTAGTAAAACCTAATCAAAACCTTATAAAATCTTAACTAAACCTAAATTATCAATCTTAAGCAGCAATTACCGATTGAGATCATCTACTCGTTTATAATGCACAAAATAAATCACTTGATCCATGTCCGTTGGCTTTCATCTTGCTGTCGTCTTATTGTGTTTTAGGAAAGAAAATAAATTGATTGGAACAAGATTACTCCAGAAACCTATAAAAAATTGAGTTTTTAAATTATTTAGGAGTTTTTTTTGGGTCAAGATTATTTAAAAGTTTATAACGTTTGAAATGGTAAATAATAGATGAACATCAAATTCTATGGGCGGTAAACAACCACACCGAACGCAAATAGTAACTAAATACAGTCTTCACGGTCGAAGCCATAATTACTGGTGTGGCTCCATTTAAACTTAAAAGCCAAAAGCATGGATTCATTTGTATTCTAAATATATATTAATTAGGATATCCCATAAAGAATATAGTTTTATGGTTGTAGTCTTGTAGATAAGGGTGCAAAAGGTGATGGGACTTCAATAAATTTGAATAGTTGGCATGACAACGCCACATACACATGCAATCTCAAACATTTGAGTTGAGCCCATCATTTCATACACAATCTCATGTTTTCCCTTCATCAAACAAAGTCCCTTTTTCAAATATTTGTTTTCAATTGTTATTTTCTTTTAATCATTTGCCAGCTTAAAAGTTGCACAAGATAAAACATGGTCCATCAGTTTCTCCTTTTTTTTTTTTGTGAAATCAATCTCATCGACAATTACCCCCATTCATAATTTTTAATATTTTCATGAATTTTGTTTATAGATTTTTTTTTTATTTATTAAATTTGAAAGTAATCCTAGGTCGTTAACGGGTCCAGACTAATCTCTCAAGCGGGAGTGACACACCCTATTTATGATGTCCCATTTGGCCAATAGTAAGTTTGATAATTACGCACCCGAAAAGATTCGATATCTGGTCTAGACTAACATGGTCGAATTTTCCTTAGATTGGAACAACCCCGCTACAACCACTTGGTTTTGTTTATAGATTTATACCATATTTAGTCTCTATGTTTATATATATATATATATATCAAAATATTTGAGAAAGTTAATGAGTCTAAACATTACAAAATTAGAATAATAATAAGAAAATATAGCAAAGTTTTTGTCGTTGAAAAAAAGATAGCAAAGTTTTTGAAAAAAAAATTGAGGCTTATATATCTTATTTTTAGCAACCTACTGTTATTGATTCCGCTGCGTGACTTTCAATTTTTCCATTCTCTTTGTTGCCAATTGCAATAATTGTCGGTTGGAAAGTATAACCGGAAAATAAACCAAATACCTTATTTTTTACCTATAAAATCAGTTTGATAAAAGATATAAAATAAAATACTAAAATTATATGCACCAAATATCGTTTTTAAGATGTGATGGGACAATAGCGTCGGTTTTATTATTAATTGTCGATAGGAAAATAAAGGACGATATGGTTTGCGCAAATGACATATTTGAGGTTGTTGTTTGGAAGAAAACAGAAAGTTATGTATTTTTTACCATTTCTCGAATGTAAAAGCCAAATTGTCGAGAGCGAACGAATAAGAACCCGACATGGGGACACATTTGTTATATGAATTGAATTACTTATTAGAGAGACGAAAAAACAAGACGTTCCCATTTGTTTGCATTTTTGTTGACTTTGATCAATGGAATCTTCATATTTACTTTTCATTATATTTTATATGTCACAAAGTAAAGTACGATTGATTGACAAAGTCTACACCTAATTTCTCCTATCCTGATTACAAATCTGATAGGTTTTGAAATTATCTTCACCAAATCTTTTTGCAGATACTTTCAATTCACCCATATACATCAATGAGTTTTTTAAATCCTGATGCCAGAAGTTTGACAACCGGAAGTTATTTTCATACGAAAATCTTTGAAAATATTTGTTCACTGTTAAATCTATAAAATGTCTATGGTAAAAGAAAAAGAAAACAAAAAACTAATCTAAAAAATATATCTATCTACAAGAGAAAACTTCTAGGGATAGAATTAGAAATTTGTTGAATTTAAAAATACCTGAAAAATTAGGATTAAGAAATACTTTTTCAGTGCTTTATCAAAAACTCTTTAAAAAATATCTTTTTTATTAAATCATCAAAAATGAATACAAACGTAGATCTTATTTATAATAAGTTTCAAAATCCTAAAACCTATAAAATTTAAAATAATATTAATTAATTAAAAAATATAATAATAAAGATATTTTCAAATATCTCGCTGCATCATCTATTTTCTTATTTTTAGAAAATCTAAATTACAAGTAGAATCCATAAAGCGGGTAATTCAGGTAATGTAATTAGAGGGACAAGACAAAACAACTCTCACAAGTCACGAGTATAATTACACAGTTTAATTGATTTTAAACAGGAAATTATTTTGTTAATACTTAATAGTTAATACCACCAGCTCAAATGAAACCAACGTCACATATTGTGAGTCTTTGACAATATCACCATATCCACTTCGATGGTCAACAACTTCATCAAACTCTCCCTTCCACGTAGTTACATCTCAGTCCTAAATTTTACCACCTCAACCAATCGACGACTATTATTTTTCCGAATCATCTCTTTTAATCTCTTTTACCCTTTTAAATACACGAAAGACGGAAAGAGTAACAAAACTTGTTGTGCTACATAAGTATAATTAATTGTTTATATAACTGTAAACATTCCTATGATTTTTTTTTGACAGAAAATATAAGATAAAAATTTATATGATTTTTACAAATTGAAATGCGCTAGAATTCCGGTAGAAAAAATCGTATTGTTTCTATCTAAATTTTTGGTTTAATTTTACAGATACTGATCAACTTGCTTTTTAACTTTATAATTTATATGTATAATATATAATTATAAACTTTGCTCAATTTTTTTATTTTATGATATTAATAAAATTTGTTTATATCAATTTGATCAAATTGAAGTTTACGAAAAGGTCGAACCTTTCTTGAGCTAAACCCGCGTTTTCTCTTCTCTGCAAGACTGCAACTCACCGTTTCGCCGGGAAAAAAAGGTTCACCGTCGCCGTAGAATTCCCAGAAACCCCCAGGAAATAGCATTAACGAAGCTTCTTCAAACTATACTTTCTTCATTTTCGTCTGCTGAGTTTGAAAACTCGGGCATGGGTAATTGTAACGCCTGCGTGAGGTTTGACCCGGAAGACTCAAAACAAACCCAGAACCAGAAGAAGAGACAACCGGATCGGAAACGTAACCCCTACGACGATCCCGATGGTTTGAGATCCCACGGGCCGATACGCGTCCTCCCCGACGCGATCCCTATGAGCCACCGGACTCAGATCAGCGACAAGTACATCCTAGGGCGAGAACTCGGTCGCGGAGAATTCGGAATCACCTATCTCTGTACGGACCGGGAGACTCGTGAAGCCCTAGCCTGCAAATCGATCTCCAAGAGGAAGCTCCGGACCGCCGTCGACGTGGAGGACGTCCGCCGCGAGGTAACGATCATGTCCACCATTCCGGATCACCCGAACGTCGTGAAACTCAAGGCGACCTACGAGGACAACGAGAACGTGCATCTGGTGATGGAGCTCTGTGAAGGAGGCGAGCTTTTCGATCGGATCGTCGCCAGGGGACATTACACCGAGCGTGCGGCGGCCACCGTCGCGAGGACCATCGCCGAGGTCGTGAAGATGTGCCACATCAATGGCGTTATGCATAGGGATTTGAAGCCTGAGAACTTCTTGTTCGCTAACAAGAAGGAGAATTCTGCACTAAAGGCCATTGATTTTGGCTTATCCGTGCTCTTCAAACCTGGTACTTTCCCACAAACAAAAAAGGATTTTTTTTCTTTTTCTAATTTTAGAATATTTGATCTCCACTGATCTTCACATCACATTGTTCAAGAGTGTGGTTGACTATTGCATTCAAACTTAAAAAGAGATTTTTTTTTTTATGCATTTGCAGGAGAGAGGTTTACAGAGATTGTAGGGAGTCCATATTACATGGCTCCAGAAGTGTTGAAGAGAAATTATGGACCAGAGGTTGATGTGTGGAGCGCAGGAGTTATCCTCTACATCTTGCTCTGTGGTGTTCCTCCGTTTTGGGCTGGTAAAAGCAGCTTTTTTTTTCTTCCTGTTATAAGAAGTTGTATATGCAGATCTATACCTGATTGACTGATTCAAGGTTTTGATTGCAGAGACTGAACAAGGTGTGGCTCTTGCAATCTTGAGGGGAGTTCTTGATTTTAAGAGAGACCCTTGGTCGCAGATATCCGAGAGCGCAAAGAGCCTTGTGAAGCAGATGTTGGACCCTGATCCCACTAAGCGTTTGACTGCCCAGCAAGTTCTTGGTAATGATGGATGATCTTGTGATTTTTCATGTTTCTTTGCTACTTGTTTCTTGAATTGAGAAAAGGGTGCTGAAGCGAAGACGGTTTCTGTTTCCTCCTTTGCAGATCACCCTTGGATTCAGAATGCAAAGAAAGCTCCCAATGTTCCTTTAGGGGATATTGTTAGGTCAAGGTTGAAGCAGTTCTCCATGATGAATAGATTGAAAAAGAAAGCACTGCGCGTAAGTGTTGCCTACTCATTTTTTCAGGTGGTTGTATAGTTTTGTTTTGTGCTTTGAATGGTTTCACTTACTCCCTTTTGCTGCTTCCAGGTAATCGCTGAGCACTTGTCTCTTCAAGAAGTTGAAGTGATCAGAGACATGTTTACACTGATGGATGACGACAACGACGGTAAAATAACGTATCCAGAACTCAGAGCTGGCCTACGGAAAGTCGGTTCACAACTGGGCGAACCAGAGATCAAATTGTTGATGGAAGTGGTAAATTTTTACCAATTACACTTTTTTTCATGAAGATTTGTCTTCTCTGGTACTAACATTCATGAATTTTGATGCAGGCGGATGTTAGCGGAAATGGATGCTTGGACTATGGAGAATTTGTAGCAGTGATAATTCACTTGCAGAAGATGGAGAATGATGAACATTTCAGACAAGCTTTTATGTTCTTTGACAAAGATGGAAGTGGATACATCGAATCAGATGAACTACGGAAAGCTTTAACCGACGAGTTGGGTGAACCAGACAACAGCGTTCTAATCGATATAATGCGAGAAGTCGATACTGACAAGGTCTTTCTAAAACTCTATAACATAATAAGAGACTCTTCTTATAGAAAGATTTTTTAAATGCTTAGGGGAATCTTAATGTTTGATTTTGCAGGATGGACGTATAAACTATGATGAATTTGTGGTGATGATGAAAGCTGGAACCGATTGGAGAAAAGCATCAAGACAATACTCAAGAGAGAGATTCAAAAGCTTAAGCCTAAACTTGATGAAAGATGGGTCATTGCATCTCCACGACGCACTCACTGGACAATCTGTTGCTGTTTGATCTTTACATTTGTTTATTACCAAAACAGAAGCAATCTGATGGCTATGTTTTCCTCTGTTCAAGAAGAAGGGGTTTTTTTTTTTTTTTTTTTTCTCTGGGCTTTTTTATATGTAATTTTTGTCTTACTTCACTTTGCTTCTAGAGATTCTTTTTTTGGTTTGGGAAGTTGAAAATTTGTAATTTATGGGCTTAGTTTAGGCATTTTCACTGGAGAATGAATGTATTCTGTATGTAATGTTTGTTTGATTGTTGTTATAAAGCTCCTTTCTGACTTGGTTTTTTGTTTGCACTCTTATGACTTGGTCTGACCATAAATAACTGAACCTTACAGTTATGATTTCAGCAAAACTGACATAAATCAATTGGACAAGAGGTTTATATGTGTTTGGTTTACAAAGAAAGAAAGCGTCAGTCAGCTTCTTGAAGTCCATCCAAAACAACAGATCCAACCAACAAAACGACTCCTCCAAGAGCAAGAGCACCGGCCAAAACCGCTTGAACAACCACCAGAGTAGTTGAGTCATCGGGAATCAGCACCACGGCTACAATTGCAGCCGTCAGAGCTGGGAGTGC
This sequence comes from Eutrema heterophyllum, assembly GCA_002933915.1. Taxonomy (NCBI): domain Eukaryota; kingdom Viridiplantae; phylum Streptophyta; class Magnoliopsida; order Brassicales; family Brassicaceae; genus Eutrema; species Eutrema heterophyllum. The sequence goes on from PKMM01041060.1 coordinate 798,528, forward strand.
AGCTGAGGCTAAGACTGAAGGCGATGTACTGGCTAACGTTTCGAGGAGACTGAGAAGACCAAGCTCCTCTGCTTTGGAGAAGACACCAAGCTTCTCAAGAGATGACAATGTGAGTCCCAAGTCCTCTGCTTTTGAGAGCAGACCAGATTTCTCAACGTTGCTTAGCACTTTTCGCTTCTCCAGCTTCTTGAAAACGTCAACGTTTACTTCTTCACTCCCTTCGAAGAATAATCCGGCTCCGTACCATTGTTTCTTCCACTTGGCATCATATTTGTTCACCTTATTTTTACCCGATTCAGTGATCACAATTACACAAAATTAAAAAAAGGTATATTAAAAAAAAAAAAAAAAAAACTCTGCAAGGATACTATACAGAGACTTGAATAAATCAAATGTGATGTCTTTGTTTCATTATTGAATTGTCTGCATTCGGAAAGAAGCGACCTAATATACAAGATCTATTGATCAATTTCCATCAAAGTTTACTCCTTTGAAGTATTTGAGAATCAATCTGTGGTGGCAAGAAAGTGATGTAAAACTACTAATCTGTTTACTAAAACCAGAGAAGAACAAGAGCTTGTTCACGTTTCTGTAGATATAAGAATTTACTCCGTAATTTTATCTTCAGACCCACAAAGGATTCATCATACTTTAACAAGTGATTCATGAAAAGGCACAAGATCTCATAAAATGGGAAGGAGAAGGAAAATAGAAAGTAGATTATTGAGAGTTACCTTCTTCTGGGGAGCCATAGAAACGACGGAGAAAGCTGCTGGTGATTTCACGGCGGAGAATGACGGGCGAAAGCGGGGGAGAACGGGGTTGGAGAGAAACTGTATTCGCGGGTGAGCCGCCGGAGACGATATCGGAGCGTTGACAGCCATTGGAGGAAGCGATGAGATCTTTTCTTTGGAGATTCCTTCGTGTGTTTGTTTTGCCGTTCGCACACTATCTGGAAACTCTGGAGACAGAGAAACTGCCACGTCAGATGATGTAATTTGTGGTTCCAACCAATCATATTCGTTAGCGCTTTATCTCCGGGTTTCACCTGCTTATTAGATTTCATGACCAAAAAAACAAAAAGATGAATCAGACAATGTCAGGGGTAAAAGGATTTGTCAAAATTAAAACAACAAAAAGAAATCACGAACAATTTTCGAATAATCTTGCAATTGGTACCTCATTGGAAATTATGTTTTGTTCTTGAAATAACAATTATAAGTAATTGTAAATATTATAATAATGATGTATGTGTAAAATAATTGATAAATGGTAATTAATATAAATCATTTCAGATTACAGAGCAAACTACATAGATGCCAAAAGCAATTCTCCGGTCAGAAACTTTACTGACAAGTTTGACTTCTTTTTGTTAACCTCGCAAATCTGAAATCTCTCTCGTTTGCTTCATAATATTACAGTCAGGTCTCAAGACTCCATACCATCTGATTTTAGTTTCCGACAGAATCCCACTAACAAAATAACGAATCATAATAATATGATAAAAATCATAGCTTTTAACCTTAACCCATAACGAATCTTTATTCTATCTCCTCCTCAGCTCAAGTATCACAAGAAACTGCTGAATACTCAAAAACACCTAACTTTGTAAATTTACTCTCCTCGACTTCTTTCTTCCTCTCAAAAGTGAAACACTTAGATGAGCCGATCAGACAAGCTAGGCAATCGCCGGAAAAAATTGAGACTCGCCGTGGGCATTGTGTCCCGGAACATCGGATGCCGGAGATAATAAAACCCTAGAGCCACCGCCACCATTTTCGCCGGAACCACATACAGAACTATTGTGATCGCCAAACAGATTGCTATGAACAGCTTCGTCGCTCTCGGATCTCTCCAGCTAACCAACGCTTGAATTCGTTCACCTTGCGCTGCAAAATCGCCTAGAATGGTCTGAACCCTCACCGCTAAGATCCTTAACCGGTCGTACCTAGCTCGGATTACTTCTGGTCGCCTTGAGCTCGGTATGGTGTCGAATTCTTCGTCTAGTTCATCAGGATCAACGGTTTCCGCTTGTGATAACCGGATATCCATACCAGCCGGTATCTTGGGTCTAAACCGGTAGTACCAAACTCCGATCATCACCACGTACAAGAATGCCGTCGGCACAACCAAATCAGGGTACCAAACAAGAACCAGATATAGAATGTGGACTAGCACAGTAGTCACCGGGTTCCTCCACCGCCGGATATTATCCAACCACTTAGCTAAACCCACTGCCCAAGCTAAAACCCCAACAATCCTATACCAATTCGCTTTGCTCTTCCTCATGCTCCACGCGTGCGAATCCGCATCCAACATATATCGAACCACCTCGGGTCCCAATGGTGGTTCTGCTCGAGCCAGCCACGCTGCAACCATTTTCGTAGCGGCTCCTCTCAATGCATCCTGTTGTGCTACGCCTAGAGGCCTTATATAGTGCATCCGAGGCAGAAGTGGTTGTCCGTAAGCGGCACAAACATCAGGTAGCAGCGACGGGCATGCGAACCGGACCGCTACTTCGATTTCACCCATCTTTTTTAGACCGCTAGGTAACAGAACCAAGAGAGGATACGAATTGGTGTACACTTTGTTGCTCTCTAACGTCGAGACTCGAATCCGTATCTTCCCTATCCGAGTATCAGGTCTATCATCGGAGACGTCCGAGAACATCCTCCAATTGTCAAATACCCCAACGGTTAGAACAGTGCACGGATCGTAAACCTGCCACGTGTACTGCTCGTGCCATCTCGGGTCGAAACTGTCTGTTATGGTTCGTGTCCGGACCCATTTCTTGCCGTACTTAGCAACACAGTAAGAATCAGTGGAACCTTTACCTCCGTTTTTGGCCTTCATCGGCAACAACCCACGAGCTCCGAGAATCCCCAACTCAAGTATTCCAATTGGCGGTTTCCAGAGCTGCTTAGCCGTCGGTCGGAAATCGCTGCACACGTGCGCCGCCTCTTCAAGCACGTGATACCCACCTTCAAGACAGAGCCTAAGACTAATCCTTCCACAGTAAGGTCCACCACCACCTCCTCCTCCACTTTCTCCTTCCAAAGTATGCCATTTGGACGGCACGAAGCGTTCATCGATTCGCTGCTCGATGGAGCTCACTGGGATCATGGCGTGCCCTAGAGGCGTTGGTTCTTTAGTCGTCCGGTCTTCCACCATCAGCATCAAGCAGTCTTCCAATGGCTCTCCGGCGACGAAGATCATATCCTCGTGCCAATGGAACGACACGCTGTGGTTATTCATTGAGCCTCGTCTTGTACGCGCCGACTGAAACCCTAATTGAGCTTTGACACGGACCTCAGGCGCCGTCAATGGCGGAAGGTTTGGAGCAATGTGGAGATCCTGTGCCTCGAGAACCGTAACCCTCAAGTACCAGAGCTTCGGCGATTGGTATACCTTCGAGCGTGTGTGAGCTACGTGTGGAGCGTCGGAGCTCCACGCCTCCGGGAAAGCTTCGTCTACTTGAGTGCCAATCCAGACAGAGAGCTGGATATCGCCGGAGACTCTCCCAGAATTCTGATCCGCGGCGGAACCTTCGAGCCGGTACCACTGAGGCGCGAGCGGACTGTCCGGCGGATCACGAACGGGAACCTCAGAGAGATCGAAACATACTCCTCCGAGAAAGCTCTCCGACGAAGCGTCCCAGGCGGAGATCTCGAGAGTCGCGCCGGAAGAAGCGGAATCTGACCGGTTATGACCAAGCGCGAAAACCTGATTCCACTCCAGAGAGTCTGTTGATTCGCCGGGCCGGTTAACGGCCGGTTTAGACCGGACGAAATGGTTCGATGTCCGTACCTTAACGTACGCGCTCTCGTTAGGCGGTAGCCCACGCGCCTTCACAATCCTGACAAACAGATACTGCATTGGCTCAACCAGATTGTAAGGATGATGAGTCTTCTTCTCTACCGTCGTATCTCCTCCGATTTTGCTGTTGATAACCCTAGGCGAAAAATCCCCATTCGGTCTCTTCGTAACCCTAATTCTGTCTCCACCGGGAGGTCTTCCTACCTGCATCTTCCTCACCTCCGGCGGATAAAAACGTACTCCCCCCGCCGATGGATGCGACGGAGGAGGTGGCGGAGACGGCGGCCGTGGAGGATGGTTATCACCGGGACCTTGCATTACAGGTTGCGGTGACTCCTCGACGATAACCACCGGTGGCTGCTGAGCTTCCGGATAGCTACGGCACATATCCCCATGATTTTGAACCGATTCGAAAACCCTACCTTGCTCCACCACGACTACATTAGGCGACGGTTTCTCCGGCGGAAGATTGTGCATCTGCTGCGGCGGAGGAAATTGTTCATCCGATTCTTGCGGCGGCGGGGGTTGCTGGCCCCCAATCGCCATGTCTTCGTCGGCGACCTCGTCGTAATAGTAAATCTTAAGCCCAATCTCACCGCGAATCCAGCTGAATACGCTCTTCTTCTCCAAGGGGAAATAGACAAGACCTTCCTCGCCTCTTCTAGAGAACTGGCTTCCGTAGATCTTAACCCTACCGAGAAAATGGTTTTTCCGGCCGCCACCGTTGCCGAACCTCTTGTCGTTGTAGACCTCGACATCGAGCTCGTCGTAGTCCATGTTTTTGGGGTCGGAGACGGCGAAATCGAGCATCTCGTTCCAGATAGGGTTTAAGTCACGGAACTTAGTGGAGGTTCGTTTCTTCTGAGCATCGAAATCGACGACGACGTAGGCGCTTGAGCTGCCTTGACCATCCTTGGGGAGAATATTACGCGCTTCCACGACCTCGACGACGAGCCTCCGCTGGATCCTCGACGGCGGAGGATCCGATTGAAACGGCGTCGTGTTCATAGTAGTCGTGCTCTCATTTTTCGAGAATGTCTTCTTCTCAGAGACAGAGAGATAGCGTTTTGGTTGTTTGTGACAGAGATTACGGTAATCGCGGTAGAGAGAGAGAGAAAGTATTTTCTTTTCGAGGCCTTCCTTTATTTATTTGTATATATTCCTCTTTAAAGCTTTTTGATTATAGTTTCTTTACATATTTGATATTTCTAATTAAATTTTCGTTTCATTAACGAAAAAATAACGACTTCATTATTAGCGTAATAAATAAACTTAATTATGGTGGAAGGCATAAAGGGAGAAGGAATATTTGGCGTTAGAGTGGAGATAATGGGAAATCCGATTCCATTCTCTATCGCCAAGCCTTCGTTTTATTCTCACTGCTCTCCGACTTTATTATTGTACTATCTCATTTATTTATTTATTTGTTGGTGTGTTGATTCGGTATTCTTAGCACAAAATTATGTAAAAATATATCTTTATCCAAAATAAATTCAAAAATAAAATTATAACAGATTTACTATTTCCTATTTATTGTCTAGTTTTTCTCCATTAAAAAATTTTTTTAGATCATTTTAATATTAATTTTGTGTTATTATTGTCAATTTTATCTAATGGTGCTAAATTTGAAACAAAAGTTTAAAAATTTGCTATTTTAGATAATTGTCCTTTCTTTTATTATAGTATTAGTAGGGTACCTTTTATCCTATAAAACATTACATGAAAAGATTTGGCCAGCAAGGTTGTTGTTACTAACTATTTACTTAAGTAGATTCTTAATCTAGTAAAGAAAATCATCCTATTGTTATCCTATCATCCTTAGTATTGTACTCGATCCCCGTAATCCACACTCATTCAAGGCCCAAACATCCTCCCCAATTTTAGTTTTATTTTTGGTAAATCGAGGTCATTGTTATAGACTTTTTGTTTTTGACTAATTTTAAAACGTTTTAGGTCAAAGAAAAATGATCGAATTATTACTTGTGACTTGTGAGGATCATTAAATGTTATTGTACTTTCACATCATAAGGTAGATTTTCACTAATAAATGAACACAATTACTACTTCCTCCATTTTTTTTTATATGTTGTTTTATAGTAAAAATTTTTTTTAAATTAGATGTCATTTTTAATTTTTAATGTAATTTTTGTAAAAAATACCTATTATAACTTCAAATTAAAATAACATTGAAAATAGATATTGACAATTAAAACTGTAAATACATTTGATTTGTGAAGTTATAATAAATAAATTAATAATTTTTTTAATTTGTGTTTTCGACTATAAAAAGATATATAAAAAGAAACGGAAAGAGTATATGGGTTCGTTTTTATGAAAAAAAACCAAGAAAATCTTGTTTTTATTGCGTTATGATTTATGAATACTAGTATCATTTAATGTGATAAGTGAAGTGGGTAGGGACCATTATGTTCCTTGATTTTGTATCCCACGGTACACGATAAAGAAATGAACCCCCCTCGTGCTGTCTTCACTACCATTTTTTACTTAAAGTTTCAACCCAATTGTTTTTGTTGTATTGTTAAATAACCGGTTTGTTTATAAGCACAAGAACCATAATCGGTTTGTTAAATGTATCGACCCGGTTTTGTTCAGGACAACACAAAAGTGTTTTAATAGTCAAATGGGACATGAAAAGAAATGAATATACACTTCTCCAAATAGTATAACACATGTTTCAAACCTCGTTTTCATAAAATTGAAAAAGCATCATCGTTTTCATTAAAGTTCTATTTTTTTCCACACCTTCTTTTCTTTATCACTCAAGCCCTCCATTCAAAGAGCGTGTAGATGTGGAAATGAGTATTTAGCTTATATGCAAATCATTCAAATGAAGGAGTTGAAAAATCACATCACTTTAGAAATTATCAAGTAAAATATTTTTAATATTCATATTTTTGCATTATCTATCCATTTTTTTTTCAGTTCTCTTAAAAAATAGGAAAAATAAACATTTATTTCCTTTATTTATTTATTATATGTATAAGCCAAAAATAATATCTTGTGTTATAGAAATTAAAATCCCACGGAGTTGACAAAAAAATAAAGAGAAAAGAAATTAAACTCTTACAACAACAATTAAAACCAAATATTAAAATCAAAAACTAAAAGCTGAAAATTCAATTAAAAAATATGACACTCATTCTTAACTTTGTTTTGTTATTTTATATTATCTATTACAAAGCATGAGAACTAATACATGAACAATTCTACAACGGACAATCCTACATGCCAATAAGGATCCATGACAAATGGTTATATCTGCACCACACTCACGATGGACAGTTACACTTTTGATATGCATAACCAGTGGCAGACCCATACATTTTTTATCGGATGCAAAATATTATATAAATCAACAATAAAATTATATTAAATATCATGTTAAAATATTATCTAACTAGATTAGGTCCCGCATATACGCGGGTTGATAATAAATATTTTATATCCCAAGGAAAAAGAAACTAAGAACGAAGAAATGGAAAGAAAAAAAATTGACCACCCGTGAAAAAAAAGATTAAGAATGTCGACGTGCACATGCAAAAGGCTAACCATTATTTATTTATTTATTTATTTTGATTCTCTTTTTTATTATTTAATTTCCAATTTAATTTTATAACATATTTAAAAATATTTAAGTTTTTCTATTCCTATTTGAATTAGGTTTACTTTCTATTATTTAACTATTTATATATCTATTTTTCCAAAACTTTAACGAATTGATTATAGTTGTAAAAGAGATTAGACTTTAAGATTTTCTGGTGTCTAATCGATAGACTACCAAATTGTTTATATAGAGGTGAGAAATTATAAAAAAAATTGTTGGATTAGTAATACATTATTTATGTATTTTAATCTAAATAGAAAAACATATATATATACTATTAGTAATAGTGTCTAATCGATAGACTACCAAAACTATTTGACTAATAACATTAAACAATTAATGGTTTGTGTGGTTATGTACTCTATTTTTGACCCCGTATCCATGGTTGGAACCTTCATGTATGTATATTTTTTTTGTTTTTTTTTATCTTGCGCCAACCATAGTCCAATTAAATATAGTTATTTTATTATATAAAACTGAATGTTTTAAAACTCACCAGATCGCGTAATGCAAGTAGTGCAAGTGAAGCATAGTGCAAGTAGTCATTCGTCGTAATTCTGCATAACACCCCTTTCACTTGACGTAGATCCGCTATCGTGCAGAATTACGACGAATGACTATACTTGCATTACGCCGGAAATCTCATGTAAGTTTTTTTCCATTTATAAATCACATAATATGGAAATCGAACTTCATACTGTTAAAACATTAATCAACTCTAAATCAACCACTGGACCGAAAGAATTTCCACCGTAACCTTGGTTTTGGTTTCGATTTAGTTTTTTGGTTTTCATATCAGTTATTCCGGTTTAGTTTTAGATGCTTTTGACTAAAACACTATAGAAGCCCATTAGCAATCATAAAAGGCTCGGCCGATTAACATTCAGAACAGGCATGGCCTAGTTACAACAAAGAAAGACTCGGCCCATTAACAATCAGAAAAGCCTAAAACTTCCGAAAATAATCAATAGAAACAAAAAAAACCGGAATTGATCGATCTCTTTCTCGAAACAAACGAAAAGGAAAGAAAAGACGAAACAGAAATATAGCTACCTCTACCCCTCACGTCAATCCCACGAACCTCTTATCCATTCTTATTCGATCAGAGCGAGGGAGCAAGCCAAAATAGAAATTATTCTTTCTATTTACAAGATAGACAACACACACTGATTGTGATTCTACTACTGTAACCCAATTCCCATAATACAATGAAATACAAATGCTACTCTTCTTCAATTAATCGGCTGCAGAGTTGTTGTTGCCTCATACTCAATTGACTTGGTGAACTACAAAAACAACAACACAGGGTATAAAATTAGGGTTTAGGAAACAAAGAAGCGCGATGTTAGAGGTTACATTTTCTAAACAACTCGCACCTGAGATATCTTTAGATCAAGCTCATTCCACTCTGAGGTTGGGTTGCTTCCTGCTACTATACCTGTCCCCGCATAGATCAACGCCCCAAGACCCTGTAATAACTCATTAAAACGATTCAGACCGGTTTGCTAAAACTTAGGAAAGTGTTTTTTTTTTTTTTTTGCTAGAGAGAGAGATCAAAATAAGCTCACCTTTTCGACAAGAGCTGATCTGATTCCGACTGCAAATTCACTCTCCTCACCACCAAAAAACCCAATAGGTCCGGCGTACATTCCTCTATCAAATGATTCTGGAAGAAGCAAAATGTTTGAATATGCATAATTGTTAATCTCTAAGAAAGCATAGGCATTTTGTTACTATGAATGAGCATGTTGAACCCAAAAAAGAAAAGAAAAGAAGACAAGGCAGATACTTTACCTATTTCCTTAATCAAAAGCCTGGCTTCTTCTGCTGGAAGCCCACAAACAGCTGGAGTTGGATGCAGAGCAGCCAAGATGTCAAACTGTACATCGATATAAGACAAAGGGTTAAGCCTAATTTGAAGGAAGAAAAGCTTGGAGATACCATTTACAAGCCTATGATGTAAAATTATTCCAATACTAGTATTATCTCACCTCGTCATCTTCCTTCCTAAGGTTCCCCGCCAATTGAGAATATAGGTGCTGCACTCTTGCAAGCTTCCTCACAGTTTTTTGGGGCTTAACAACTACCCTGTCACATATAGCCTGCATAGCAAAAGAAAAATAAAATCAAAAGAGTATGCAAGAAAGGTTTCTAGATTGACATGTATTGGCATTCTGTAAACAATGCCTGTGAATCATAACTGCCTTGTAATAGGCCACTACATTTGATCCTTCTTAATAAACAAAAAAAAAAAGCTGAAGCTGCAGAACTGAAAATTGAACTTACGTTTAATTTTTCTCTAATACTCTCTCGTACAATAGAGAACTCAAGGTCGTCTTTGGGACTGCAACAGTTTTACAAATCACATCAGTATGCATATCCGGAAATTTCAATGCATGAGACTAGAGAAATGGATTCTATAATTGTTCAAAGCACTAAAGTAAAATATTTACTTGGTTAGTAAGTCACGCTCTATCTCCATATCACGTGCCCTTGAGGCAGCCCTAGGCCTAGTTGCAGCCAAAGCTTCACTGCAGACACCTAACTGACTCCTTTGGAAAAGTCTCTCAGGCTGTTTCAAAGAGATATATAAGTCAAATGTTAAAAAAAAAAAGGTGCACATATATTTATCAACAACACTTGTTTTGTCCAAACATGTAAAAAAAAAAAACAAATTGTAACAACAGACTACTTATAACCTACCGTGTTTCCTATAAAAGCTGGTGCACCTGGTGGTTGAAGACAGAACTGATACGCATCATGCCCTTCACTCTGTCACACAATAATTTGAGCGAAATTTAAGTCTTTGAATTGCTTTATTATTCTAAGAAGTAAATATAGTTTTACTATATAATATCCAGAGACAAAACACACCTGTAACTGTGCTAGCCAAGCAATGGGATCAATGTCGGTATCCGTTATGATCCTGCTGTTGCGAGCAAGCACAACCTGATTATTTAAAGCCCAAAACATTAGTTAAGTGGAAACCATAATTGAGATACGGAGATGGTAAATAATCTACCTTGCTAAGGGATGAACTCTTTTGTTTTATAATCTCCAAAGCCTTCTCTACAGCAGGGTAATACGCCCCTTTCGTAGGAACATGATTCTTGCTAACAACAGATACACCTAGAGATTCCCTCCGTAACTTCACTACATGAGAAGAAACCTGACACAAGAAAGTTTGAAATAACACTTATGCCGTTAGTATAAAGACCATTCAATAACTTAAAGCAGATTTTGCAAAAATGGATAAAAACAGGGACTAGATTTCGACTATGTAACCTGAAGCATCGTCTCCTGAAGTGCTTCAATGGCATTTTCCAGCGTCCAAGAGAGTTCATCGTCCCAAGCAACAGTTGCAGCCAACATTGAGCTTCCCCCAAACTCGTTAAACTCAACCTGTGCGAGTAATTGTATCAGTCATTAGTAGACAAGTCGTTCTCCAAAATTCTCTTAGAAAAGAATCAAATTTCAAGGTACCTGAGGCACAGCAAAGTAAAATGCACCAAAAGGTTCCCATTCTACAGAGATCTTTCCTTTGGGATCAAAGCGCATGCCCCCATACGCACGAATTAGAGGTGATTTAGAAGACAGAAACCTTCAAAACACGAAACCAAAAAAATAAATAAGCATAATCGATATTACAGAAACTTCATCTCTGTGACAAGCGAAACAAACGAAAGGTCAAAACTTGATGAATCTCGCAGAATTTTACAGATCGAAACGCATAGGAATGGAGGAAATTGTAAGCTTTTGTTACCTTCGGATGGCTCTCCAGTCATCATGAGAGAAGGGATCAAGGTCACGGAAGAAAACTGCAGAACCGATACCAGCAACGCTAACCGGATTACGATCAGATGAGCCTCGTCCGTTTCCGCTCCCATTCTCCTTCTCGCTCGCCAAGTCGAGAAGAAGATCGGGACGACCAACGTCGCTGCGACGAGAGAAGAAGCACCGAGGCTGAATCTCGTTCTGGGCCTGAAGCCAATCGATTGCTCCGATCTGGTGGTCAATTGGCACCTGCGCAAAACCGGAATTAAATTAGAGTTTTTGAGAAATTGCGCGGGAAAAACTAATCATTAGCTCTCTTTCTTTTTTTTTTTACTCTACAAACTCAATCATTACTCTTCTAGCTAAATATCTCTAGACACTAATCAATCATCAAATCTAATCAACAGTGTTAAATTGGATTGAAACCCGTCATTAATCTTTCGAGAATTTTTCTTTCTCGAATGTCTTTGTTAATTTGACTGTCTTAGGTCAACTCTCAACTTGGTCAACGTTAGTTTGACTAAAGGACAAGTGATCTATTTTGGTAGCTCGATTGACTAGCGGATTCTGGTACCAATTCGAGTGTGTCTTTAATCTTTATTCATAAACTAATTAATAATATTATATGAGTCATACCTTCTTCTTTCTTGGTTAATATTTTACTTCTACGATAGGCACATCTTTTAAGAGATTGTTTATGATTAATAAGCAAAAGCAACAACCATTTATAACAATAACGTTCGAACGACCCTACCGTCTTTATAAAAACAGATCCTATATTCTACGTAATTACTATAATTAAAGTAAGTTAAAACCCCACTTGGAGCCTACGTATCTGCTTGTTTATGAAGTATTGCAAATAAATAATATATTTTTTTTACTCATCTTAAACTATAAATTATTTAATTCATTCGTTTAATGATTAAGCAATATTTTAAAGATTATCCCCACAAAACTTGGTTAACAAGAATTTTATCATAGAAAATCCGTAAGTAGTGTTTCAAAAACCGTTCGAGCAAAAAAAAAATGAAAGGAGTATAATCGTGTCTCTTTTTTTTTTTCGTCTAAATCGTGTCTCCTTTTTATATGTTTTCATCAACTAAATGATTCTCCTAAACCAAAAAAATAATAATGATTCGGCTGCTATTATTAAAAAAATAAACTTAAATGATTAGGCATAAGATACGGCAAGGAAACGAAATAATGAACGATATCACCATAAACCAATCCAAAAGAACCACGTGGCGTGATCTGATTCTTTCTCTGAGAGAAAATCGGATTTCCTCTAAAACTAAACAGAGGAAAGTTATGTACCTGTAACCGGACGACGCCTGAGGAAAACGGCGGAGGTTGAGATTTGAGCTTCGACACGGCGGAGATTAGCCTCTCAGTGGCCGCTTCCGGAGACATAACAGTCGCCGTAGTCCTCGTCTCCACTGTACCAAGTGGCGTCTTGAAATCCCCCTCGCATCCATTCATAGACATCGAACACGACATAAACCTCTGCAATTATCCAAAAAGGTTTCTCAATTAATTTTATTATATTACATTCTTCGAAAAAAAATAAGCACAGAACAGAGCCCAGAAAAAAAAAGAAAACAGAGAGAGAAACAAAAAAAACCTTGCGGGAGAATAATCTGGTGAATGGGGTTGGAGAATAGTTATGAGAGATGGAAATGGAGCTGTGATTTTTAGTGTTTGGGCCCAGAAAACGAGAAGAAAGTTGAATTGACGCCATTGGTGGTGAGTGAGTTTTTAAATATTTTGACAATTTGGTAGCAACTTTTTTTGTTTTGTTTGAAGTAGAGAGATTTTAAGAAATGGATTGTGGTACGTCTGAATAAATAGATGCGACGGGTTTGAGTTGGTCCCATTAAATTGAAAACTCATTTCACTTTCACAATTAAATTTCTCAGTATTTCTTGTTTTGTTAAGTAAACTACTCAGAAATTTTCGTTTTCTTCTTTCAAGTCTACTCTTCTTTCTTTCTATCTTTTATTCATTCAAATAACAGTTTTCTATTGTTAGTCTACCATTTTATTTCATACAAATTGGTCTAAGAAAGAAAAAACAAATTAATTGGTCTATTTATACGAAGCATGAAATCAAAACAAAAAGATAAATAAATCATATTTTATGCAACATAAAAAGTACAAATGAATAAACAATGTTGTTAAAGATGAGGAGAAATAAATAAAATACCATACCATACCAAAAAAAAATTGTAAAACAAACAAACAAACATCAAATAAATAAATAAAATACCATACCATACCAAAAGTTTTTGATTTTTTAACTACATTTAATTATATCTATAACGCATAATATGCCATCTTTCAACTTATTTTTGTAAACGGCATCTTTTTAAAAGTCACATGCATTGTTTTCTGTGCCCTTTGAAACAAATTTTAGTGTAATGATTGATTTTGGCTCATTTCTTCTAGCAGTAGACAAAAGGGAGTGGATCTCGACCTGCATCTTTAGTTTGGTGGGATTTGGAAAACGTCCAAATCCTCCACAGTTCTGATGCTGCAAAGGTTGGGGGATTGATAAACAAAATCCTAATAGAATTGGGTTTCACACCAGCTGTGCAAATAAGAGTCATTGCATCTAATAAGAAGACAACCACCAATCGTATGAGGACAACACTCAAGTCTAGGGAATCTCGGGAATCAGGCATGTCGACAACATTTCTTGGTGTAGATGACAAACACGCCAGTGATGCGAGAATTATAAGCTCTGAGATTTGTCACATGCTGCTATGATGATGATATTCGGCGATAAAGACTTCGTAGAAATTTTGCATGAGCTTAGAGTTGTGGGTTACACACCATTAGTGGTGTTTAACTCCAACTCAGTTGCAGTGCCGGTCCAACGTATTTGAATGCCTTTTGCAAATCTAAAAAATATGCTATTTTCATATATTTTATCTAAAATCACAAATAATATTAAAATAGATAAAAAAAACAACTTAAAACTTCATAAAACAATCCAATTCCATAACATAACAAAATAAAATTAAATGCTCAAAAATCGCACGTAATAGTGTTTTTCAACCATATAGAATCCTTAAAATGCAATAATTGTCTTTGCTGGGAACCCCACATTGGCTATTTGAACATCATCGTCATTCACGGACCGAAAATAAAATATTTGGAACGATATTTTTAATAAAAGGAAACATAATCGAAAATATAAAGATTTGTTTTCATTTTGAGAATATGACAATTTCGTTACAAATGGGAGGAGAGTGGATAGTGGAGAGTTGCAGTAATTTCCCCTAAATTTCTGTGAAATAACCAATATACACATTTTAGTCCATGTCCATATGATGATTATGATAGCTCACCAGCTATTAGAGAGAATGGTTGTTTTTTTGGGGGGCCTAACCGAATAATCGTGGTCAAACGAATATATTAAGACTATAAAAGACTTGACTTTAAAAGTCAAACTGTTATTTATCATCACGAGCTATTAAAATTAGGAAGTCTTTCAAATAAGCCAATATAATGAAACCAAACCATAATTCAAAATAGCATTGGCTGATGCAAAACTGAATAAACTGTAACTACACACGGCCTACGATATTATATAATAGTATGACTTACGCGGTCACTGATGATCACAATTTTCTCTGTATTATTTAAGACTTTGAATGGTTGTTGTGGATGCTATGGATTCATCCGTAGTTCGTCAATTTTATTTACTTGTTCTCATTTGTTCTTAAGTTCAATGTCGTACGCTATGGTTCGGAATGTTGAACACAGTTGGTAATAATGTCCACCGTGAGTAATTCATTTGGTTGAGTAAAAATTATTTTGGAAAAAAGAGTCATTGAGATAGAAGTTTGAGTCCTAACTACAAACAAAATATTCCCAAAAGTCATTTCACTTGCTCTAGTTTCCCGTTAAAAGAATTTAAAAACTATAAATCAGTGCGAAACTTACAAAAACCGTTATTTTACTATACTATTTTAAGACAAACAGTGCATGGCAAAGATCAAGTAAATTGAAGAGCAAAATTTAACAGCATAAGCTAAAACATTATTATTGTAAGTAGGGCTGTACAAAATATCCATGATTCAAGATCAACAACAAGAGTACAATGTCGACCTGGGCAACAACAAAAACACAGTGTGTAAAAGCTACAAGAGTGTTTACTGTTTAGAATCCTTGTGTTAGAGCAAACACACGTCCCTCTAACGGTGGAGGCAATGCAGACACCGCATCTTCGATTTCCTGTGAAACTCGCAAAGATTCAGGGAAGAAAGTAACTGTTTTTCTACTGTTACATAATCAGATTGGATAAAGAAAACAGACCTTCACTGTATACCGAGCCGAAAAATGAATCAGCAGGATTGCTTTGTTTTCAAACTTTTCAGCATGATTAACTATCTGCAGTTTTTAAGTAAAATACAATGAGAGAAACAGGAAAAAAAATTCACGAGCATCAAGAGACAGAGAGTAACAAGGTTTTCAGAGAAACGAGCACCTCAGATAAATGGATATGTCCATAATCTCTCGCATGCTCTATGGATACCGAATCATCGAGAAATGTGCTCTGCACAGGTGGAAATAGAGACAACACAAGTTTGCCTTTAAATTACAAAGCCATGAAACTTGAACCAGGCAAAAGGATATCGTTAAGAGTCACGCACATTGTCCTAATTCATATTATCAGCAGAAACAAATATTCACCTCCATGACGAGAACCCTTGCCTTGAGAGCATCAGCATTATTCTCATCAACTACAAAATCCGACGTTGTATCTCCCGTAAAAGCGACTTCAGGAGTTGTTATGCTGTTTGTTATCTGCCACCCGAAATCCTTACCAATTAAACAGGCTTATATTTTTGAAAAGACTATTCCACAACTACTAACCGTGTGATAGACCGACGTAAAAAAACCTTGACAAGCAATTTAAGGGAGATCAGACACAAACCTCAATACCTGAAGCCTTCAAGTTCTTAATTTCAATTCCAGAAAGGCCAATATACTCCTGCTTGAGTTTCTGTTTAGTTGAATAAACTACATAACCCTGCAATGTCCCACAAAAAGGCGTGAATTAAATGAAGAAGAGAGAACAGTAGGAAGACACTGATGTGAGATTAGTTAAAAGAACCTGGCTTTGGATGACATGGTATGTCTTAAAGGCTTTCACTTTGAGATCTTTCCTTATAAGAAACTCCTCCCCTACACCAAGAAGTGCCCAAGGTTTAAAAAACGAAAAACCCCAAATCTCAGGCTGCAATGGATGCTAGAGGTTGTATTACCTATGTCCAAGCCAACAAGATTGTGCTTTAGCTCTGAAGAATCTAATTTTCTGTGAACCTCGAACAAACTCTCGACGCATTCTTTAATGGACTTGGGCACTATAATTGTTGGAGGCTTCATTTTGTACAAGCCTCTAGTCGCAACATACATTGGTAATCCACCCTAGCAAAACAGCCGTTGAGTGAGTTCACAATTAGAGAATGTGACACCAAAACGAATAATAGAGCATAGGCTAATGATAAACACATGGTGGGTCAACAATAGGTTTGTTCTTACGATATGATCCATGTGGGAGTGAGAGATGAAGAGGAAGTCCTGAGAAATCGCGCGGTGTGGGCAACGACCGATGTCGAAAGCTAGCCGAAGAGAAGGAAATATGATGCACGTCTCGTGCCCTCCAATCGACAATCCATCGATCGGGTACCCTTCGATTTCCATTAATTTCTTCTTTTCCATCTCACCCCAGTTTTGGCTCTGCCTTCCCTCTGCTCTCTCTTAGGAATTGAGCACAAGGTGTTCGATAAATTGTCTCCATGATCACATTAAGTTTTTTTCTTTCTGTCTCACTCTTTTTGATTGGGCTTAGGCCCATAACAGTTAGCCTAGACTCATAACAGTTAACCTCCACAACGATACACTCGAGCGGTTGATAAAAACTAAAAACTCCCCACGCGCCTCATCGTGTAAAAAGTTAGTAGTAGTCTTTTCATATTTATCAACAGTTGAAGGGTATTAATGTAAATTTAATATGAACGTAGCGGCATTCTTACACTTGTTCTCGAAGTAATGTCGACGACTATATACATACATACATACATACAACAATTTCGGACAGTTTCAATTTGTTATCCGATTAGGATTTAACTCGCGTTAATTGTAGCGCCTAAAAAAAATTACTTTTATTTGAATTTTATAATATATCTAATTCATAATTATTGATAAAATTATCAAACAGAATAATTCATCTATTTAATTCATTTTGCAGTGAACTAAAATATTATTTGAACTAATCCACAAAATCTATAATCTTGAAAACATAACTCAATATGCACCGTTTAATAACTCTAGTTTTGTGGTTAGTTCACGAACTCTTAAAAAAAAAATTTTTTTTTATAAAATTAATAAAAATAATTTTAACTTTTATTTTTGATATATATTCAAATAAAATTTAATAAATTACAGTGAAAAATATAGCAACATTCAAATAAATTTTTTTCTTTGAATATATATGAATTGATTATTATTTTAATATATATATATATATAATATTAAAAATAATTAAGAAACTAAATAGTAAATAAACTTTCCATATTATCATCAATAATTTTTAAAAGATAATTATATCATTTCCTATTTTAATTATGTTTTCTTATTTGTAATGGCATAATATATAATAATTTACAAAACAAAGTTTATTTTCAAAAATATCTTTTTAAATAATATTATAGAAATTAACTATATGTATTACTTTAATTAATGTAGATTTTTTTTGGTCATAATTAATGTAGATTTAAAAGGTCCGACTCCATACGATATACACAATTTCTGTATAAATTAATTTATAATTTTGGCATTTAATGTTTTTTTTTTCTTTAAAAATTGCTTCCCTTTTCCGAGTTCTGATTTTTTTTTTGTTTCCGGTAAAAAATAACATATTATTTCTCTTTAACTAAACTTGGGAGATGATGATCCAACGGCTAGAAATCAACGGCGTAAGATTGGAGTTTTGGAGATGCGCTTACTTTTTTGGTTAAAATTAGAAATATATGTTTAGAGTATATATTTTCTCTTTCCTTCTGGTCACTGAAACTACAACCAAAGAGGAACAGTTCTTAGAGCCTCAAAGCTCCGGGAAGAGGAATAGAGAGACGCTAAATGAAAGCATTTACCTAAAAACCTCTTAGTTTCTCATTTCACGGTATAATTTTCTTCCTTTTCGTTTTTTTTTGTGTGGTCTGAATCGGGCTCGGATTTTAGAACAGAGAGATCCGACGGTTACTCGAACTGACATTTTAGGACATTGTTCGAGTAGTGTGGATTTTAGAGGGATCTCTCTATCTGGGGTTTGTTTTTTATTCTGTCGGTGTTTTTACCTGTTTCTTTATTGTTGTTCATTTGGAGCATCAAGTGTTGTGGAATTGGTCCCTAGGGTTCTTCTTCTTGCAGTGTGAGTTCCAGATCTGGTTTTGTACAGTCGATAAATTTCTCATCCTGAGTGTTATTGTCACATCCGAACTTTGTTAATCATTGTTTTGTACAATCATTTTTGTTAAATGATTACTGTTTATCTTTTCAAGCTTATTATTAGAGTTGATTATATAACAAAAATGATGTACCGTTTTTTTTTTGCTATGATTAATTTATGAACGTTTGATTTAGTATTAAATTTCTTCATTTTGACTATTGGTACTAGTACCCATATTCACATAGCCATGATAGAGAGATGATGTTATCTGCTTGAGTAATATAAACTTGTGTTATTGCTTGGACAATGCAGGTGTTTTAGTTCTATACATCATGGGCAAGTCTACAAAGTGGATAAAGAATGTACTACTTGGAAAGAAACCATCTAAATCTAGTGGTTCCAAAGGAAAGGAGGTAACAAGTTTTATATAATATGTGATGATGCTAGTCTAAATGTGTGGAATTGGGATTGGAATCGAGAGTTTGTGTGGAGGAGAAAAGTAATGGTTTTAGACTACTAATTTGCTTGATACAATTACATGAGTTGTCTTTTTTTTTGGTTTTTGATCTAACTACTGTTATCACGCGCAGAGAGTTGTGAGTGGAAAAGAGGTACTGGTTACTGCAAAAGTAGAAGAATCCGATGTGGTATCAGATCTTCAATCTGTTGCAAATGCAGCTACCAATAGCGTTGATAGAAGCAGTGGCAGTGGTATGTTGGAGACACAAAATGTAGAACATGAAGAGACCTCAGATGATGAAATACAGCTTCCTGAGGGCAAACCAGCAGAATTTCAAAATGCTGTACCTGTGCAAGATAATTCACTGTCTGATGCTGAGAGATTTCAACAAGAGATTGCAGCAACGTCTGTGCAGGCTGCGTTTAGAGGTTACTTGGTAATGTATCAAGCTATTTTGATTGTAGGCTCGGCTCTCTTCATGGCAGTTATCGGTTTTTCTTTTTGGGTATATCTTGATCTGATCTCATTATGTGAAGGCTCGGCGTGCTTTTTGGGCACTCAAAGGCATAATAAGGCTACAGGCACTTATTCGTGGTCACCTGGTTAGGAGGCAAGCTGTTGCAACTCTTTGCTGTGTCATGGGAATTGTCAGGTTGCAAGCGCTTGCTCGAGGACGAGAGATCAGGAATTCTGACATTGGAGTTCAAGTTCATAGGCATTACAGGTTGCAGCTGCTTCAGGTACTGATACTTTTGCATCTCTGTAGATTTACAGAGTGACCTTTAGTCCAGAAAGATATTCTAGTTGGGATATTGGAGGAGAAATAACTGTTTGTTTTCTCTCGTAGAACAATCCTGCTGACACAGATCGTTACCTGGGAATCAAAAAACTAACAGCCAACGCTTTTGCTCAGAAGGTATGCTCATTGATAGAGCTACTATATATTACAATGAAATTTGTACCATCTAAATAAGATGAAAATGAGCAATCTTCTAAGTTGTAACATTTTGTTATCTTACTTCATGGAGTTTCTAAACTTTTGTTTCAGCTTCTTGCTTCATCGCCAAGAGTGATACCTGTACACGCCCCCTATGATTCATCCAATCCAAACTCAAACTCAATCTGGTTGGAGAACTGGTCAGCCTCATGCTTCTGGAAACCAGTTCCTCAACCAAAGAAAACAATTGGGAGAAAACTCCAGAACAGACTTGCCAATAATGCTCAGATAGTCGAGGCCGAATCTGCTAAACCCAAGAAGAGTGTCCGTAAAGTTCCTGCTGCAAATATTGAAAGTTCCTCAGTACAGACATCTTTTGAGTTTGAGAAACCCAAACGCAGCTTCCGAAAAGTTTCAAGCCAGTCTATAGAACCACCTGCTGTTGAAAATCCTCAGATTGAACTTGAAAAGGTTAAGCGTAGCTTGAGGAAGGTACACAATCCTATTGTTGAGAGCTCTATACAACCTCAACCAGTCCCTTATATGGAAGTCGAGAAGCCAAAGCCTGGTGAAGAGAAGACAACTGAATCATCATACCCGCTGGTTCATGAAACCGTGGAAGAACCTGTGAATGTCTTTGACGAAAAGAAAAAGCAAGAATTGCCCGAGCAGCTCGAGGAGGTACATGTTCCTGAGGTGGAAGTACATACTCCTGGACCATTGAAAACCAATGAAGCACTTGATTCCTCACTGGTCAACCAAATTGACAGCATCGAAAAACCCATGGTTGAAGAAAAACCTTCAATGGAAAAGGATGGAAAGGAAGATAAAACTCCCAAACCAAACATTAAAGAGAATTCAGCCGGGAAGGAGAACCAGAAGTCCAGGAAAAAGGGTTCAGCTGCTAACAAGACCGAGCGTGAAGAGAGTAATGGGCATCATAAGACTAGCCCATCAATCCCAAGCTATATGCAAGCAACTAAATCGGCGAAAGCAAAACTGAGGCTGCAGGGCTCACCAAAGTCTGCTGAGCAAGACGAGACTGAGAAAGCCAGTGTTCCCAGACGTCACTCTCTACCATCTTCAGGTAATGGCAGGATCACCTCTCATTCTCCAAGAACAACGAGGCTCGCAAGCTCAGGTGACAAAACCGGAAATAAGAAGGAGAAACCTCTTCTGTCATCCCGAGAAGGAAGTGGTTAGTGCCAAAAACCAATACATGCTTAATGATCAAACTAAACTCTGGGAGATTTGGAGAATTTAGTTTGATTTTAACTCCTTTTCACTGTATTGTTGGCTTTTGCAGCAAAGACAACTCCGGTAGAGCGGAAGAGGTCACTGATTATTTCAGAAAGTTGAAGCCTTCATCGTTCTTGATTCTATAGTAGCCACATTGTCAACATGAGGAATGCCACCATCTATCTATATAAAAGCTAGATTTTGAGTCTGTGATTGTGTGTGTGTGTTTATGGCCAAGTGTTACCGTTGGCCGCTGAGTTTCTGCAATTGTGAGTGTGTCCTAAGCCGACAATGTTGCAGGCTATTGGATTTTGTTCTTCTTCTTCTTATGGTTTTATCGTTACATTACTTTGATTACTATTTAATATTTATAAAATAACTTTTTATGATTCTATGAATCTGTGATAATTTTAGAATGGTCTTCTTCACCATTTACAAACTTTGGAAGAAGGATTCAGGAGGAAAGGGTGAAGATTTGAACTTTCTATGTTCGTTTCTTCTTATGCATCTAAGACGTAGTTCGAAGATTGCCACAGACAAACCGCAGAGTAGCTTAGGTTGAATCGTATTCTGTCAAATTAACTTAGTTCTCGAGGCCAATGTCTTTAAAGATATGATTGCTTTCTCTTTCCCAAATTTATGACTTCTCTGTTTGGGGTCTGAGTTTGGATCAGCTGAGTTCTAGTCTTTGATTTTCAACTCAAGAAAACAAAACAGAAATGAGGCAGGAAGAGAAGATGGGTCTTCTTCAAATAACATCTTTCACATATATGATCTTAAGTTGATTGATTTCTATCAAAAATTTCAGATCTATGGTAACGATTGTTTCTATGAACACCAAACTGAAGTGAGGAAAGCTTATGCGAAACCTCCGACCAAATCATATCCACGGAATCTCCAGGCTGCGAAGGAAATCGATACTCGAAATAGCTAACAACCTCTTTTAGTCTCTCCCACTTCTTCTTCCACTGATCCTCTGTTATCCCTCTGAGGAGATTCACCAAAAATCCTTTCTTTACAGCTTCCGAAGAGTGCACAAACACAGAGAAGCCCGAATAGTCTAGAGTATCTTCGAATGGAAGCTCAATCTGGTCACTGATGATAACCGGAACACAATGGCTCACGATGGAGTCGAAAAGACGGTTAGAGGAAGGCGTGTCACCTGCGATATTGAGACAAAACTTCGAGGAAGCCATTCCTTTACCAGTTTGTTTAGTCCCGTTCCCTTTTACGGTTCCAAATGCAAAGTGAACGTCTTTCTCATCTTTAAGAAGGTTATACAGTTCTTGGCGAATAGTTCCACCCTGCAACGAAACATTTGATGGTTGAGATTAAATCAGTAACATCATTGAGATGTGATTATTGCGACACAACAAAAACTTTAGGACTAAAAAACACTTACATCTTTTCTGTAGATTGCTCCTTGGAAATACGCCAATACAGGACGGTTCTCAAACGGAGCAGACTCATTGTTAGAGATAGTCTTAACGACGTGAAAGTAAGGTGCAATGACGTCTTTCTCAAGATTGGCAATCGAGGATGGGTATCTTCCAAAATCCGAGAGAACAAACATCGCGGATCCAAGCGAGTTTCTTGCATAGAGTAAACTGTTTGGATGGTGAGCTATCATCAGATGATCTCTGCCATCAAATCTTTTCCACTCCTCTCGACTTTTCAAGAACTCAACTAATCTTTCCTGCAACAATCTATCAACACTGGTGGTTTCGTTTCCACGGAGCTTAGATTTCCGATTGTAACTCAACGATGAGAAGAAGGGCACGAAAACTATGTCAGCTTCAAACGAATTCTTCACTCTAATTGCACTACATGGTCTCTTAATCTCAGGTGTCCCCGAAGCTAATAGGTCAAGTGTAAGCCAATACTCTACACTGTGTTGCCGATTTAACCCACCGGGATAAGATGGGATTGTGCTAATGTTCTTGACATTTGGCCAAATCTCAGATCCTTTTCTGTGCCAATTCAATATCCCAAAATGAAACTCAGGGGGCAAATCGTACATAAACACCTTCAACACATCTCGATTTAGACCACATGAGACCGGTTTAGAATCGGCTTGCCCGAATCCCTCGTTCTTGAAGTCTGTTCTTGGAAGAATCAGCTTGCGAACTAAACTTGAAGTGAAAGAAGAGTCGTTGCGTTGGAGGAAGAAGAGAGAAGAGAGAATGAACAGTAGCGTTGAAACAGTTACCGTGTAAAAGAGGAATTTTGAGGAAAGCAAGCACTTTTCAGACATTTTTCGATCCTCACTCGATCATCCACACAAAATCGATTTGCAGGCAAAGGTTTCAGCTTTCGTCCATCATCGATGAAGAACCATTGAGAAAATAGTTAGTACCTGAGGAATTAGGGCTTCTGAGGTTTTACGCCATGGGAGGAGCTATCAGATAACTTCTGGGAATCAGAGGACTTTGAGTTAAAAGATTTGGCCTTTGATCTATAGATTTCCAAAGCAATGATTTTTTTTTTTTTTTTTTGGGTATTGAGTATTGACCCCTTTCCTCTGTTCACGACAATTTACCTTATTTTCCGGCGGACAATTGGTAAAGAATAAAGGGTATATTTGTTAAAAGGGGTTTCTGCTAAAAAAACAAAAAACAAAAAAAACCTTAATCTTTATTTTGTTTTTGAAGAAAAACACTCCGCTCCGACAAAATGCAAGTCAATCCACCGCAAAACAACCCGTGTATCGATGGCTTGGCAGTAATAAACATCTGTGAAAAAACAGACATCATTTAAAACGATGCGTTTCATGATAAAAAAAACAGCGTGAAGTTTACCAAATTTTAAGTAAAACAACACACATTTAAATATAGTTACTTTACTTTAAACAATTTTCTTTTCTCCCAGGCCCACATATCGAGGCAGCCGCACGACGTCTTCAAGATGAGCTCCTCCGCCGGCGTTCCTCCTTCTCCTCCGACCAACTCTCCGCCTGACCGAAGAACAAGAAAAATATATCGAAACAGAGCAAGACGAAAGGAGCTGATACGACGCCGTTTAAGGAGAAGGAGCAAGCGAGGAGGAGGAGACGACGGAGGAGCGGTGGGTGAGTTATTCGGAGGCTGTGGAGGAGGTAATGAGTCGGAGCGGAACTACGTTGTTGCGGTGGAGACGGAAACGATGGACGGCCTTCGCTGGCTCTGAAGCTTGATTATGAGCAGATAATGGAGGCTTGTCATTTTATATAATCATAATCAATGCTTCTGTGTTTATAAGGGTTTCGAAAATAAAAAGTTGTTCTTCATGATTTTGCGATTTAGATATTTGAAAAGTGAAATTTTCCCTTTAGATGAAGGCTCTGATATTACGATTCAATAATTTTGATCATAAGAAACCAAAATTAATTGCATACAAACAGAGATCAAAATTTCAATCTACTCAAGCTACTCTCTCTCCTTCGAAGGATGAATTCTCCGGCGTCGCCGAATCCCTTGCACCCGCTGGAGCCTCCGGATCCGCCGGATCCAACCCAGAGGTCAATACCTTCTGCTCCTCCGATCGCTCGTGTTTCTACATCGTCAATTCATCAAAGCACCAAATCCTTGCCCTCCGCCTTAGGCGAGATCTATTTCGCCGACGAGTGTGCTTCCGGCGCTTGTTCCTCCGCTCCTCCAACCACCATCTTCCTCCCAGTCTCCATTCTCACGGAATCTCACAAATCAGCCTCTTCCAAACGAACAGATTCATCTGATTTTTTTTGCTTCAGATTAATTAGTTGATGAAATAGAAGAAGAAAAGGAGATAGGAGAGAGGAAGAAGAGAAGTTATGGGGTTTTTGTTTTTTTTTTAATTGTTTTTAGTTTTATAATTCAAATAAAACTATTAAAATATTTAAAATGGCATGAAATTTGTAAAACTAAAACCTGTGTTTGAAAGATCCGTCACAGATATAATGTCTATTTGATTTGATGGAGTGGTTGTTTTGCGGATGATTTGCTTTTTTTTTTTAGCCGAAAGTTTTTCTTCCAAAAAAACAAAGGATAATGGATTTTTTTTTTTTTTGCAGAAAACCCTTGTTAAAACCACAAAGAATTTGTTTCTTTGGTAATTATGAAATTAGTTTTTGTATGAATCCTTGGAATATTTATTAATTATTCACAACAAACTCACAGAATATATAATTAATTACCAAATTTCATATATTCCTTAATTAGAAGGTCCATAAACTTTTCGTCTATTGATTACAAGAAAGTTACAAAAGACAAATAGAAAGAAGCATGGAATTATAGGGTAAGTATTATAATTGATTTTTTTTTTAAACAATATATGCAAATATTACTGAAATTAATTTTCATTATCATCACAACGAAAACATACTAGAATTAATTGAAGAAAATACTAGATAGAATTCTCTCTTTTTGTTTTTCCTCATGGACATTTTGGTCCACCTTGTTGAGTTTTCCAGTTATTGTAACAAGGACACACTTGTTTGTTGCCGTAAGTGCCTGGAGGGACACAAAGGCATTTAGCACAACATTTTTGGCAGAAGAACATGCATGGCTTATGGTACTTCGTGTTGCTGCACCTCCTCGTGCATTCTCCTCCACATTCTACAGTGGGTTTTAATTAATTCGGGTTTTTATAATCATATATGAGATTAAAAGAAGAAGAAGAGGAGGATCGGTTTTTACTTACGGTATGATTTGAGACTTCCAGGTCCATACTGAAATGCGGGTTTTAGGTCTTAATTACTGTAATATATATAGAAATGGAAAAGGAAACAAAATTCAAATGAAGATTATATAGTAAGTTAGTAACACTAGCTTACCCTTTCTGGATGTTACTCTGCCTCTTTTGACATAGCGAGAAAGATGAAAGAGAAGAGAATGGTGATAAAGAGGAGGTAAGTTATGAGTTTGGCCATGGCTGCCTTTGATCTACTTGGCTCTTGAGAGAGAATTAAGATGTGTAGTGAAGCTCTTAGTTTGAGAAATTTATGAGTGTGTGACTACCGGTTGTCTCAGCTATTTATAGAAGGTGTGTGTGTAGCTCTTTAAGCTTTTTTTTTTTTTTTTCACTCTTTAAGTTTTCTTTATTCCATGTATGTGTAAGTTAATAACGGTTCATTTATGCTCCATGTCTCATACTAGTTACTACCACTTGTTTGTTTAAAAGACAATGCTCTTATAAAAAAAAACACTATTTTAATTTGACATACAAACGTAAAAGTAAACGCAACACAAACTCAAGAGAACCAAAAAAAAAAAAACAATTGACCCCTAGTGACCTAAGTTTATACATATGAAAAAGTAGTTTCAACTATACTAATACTTATGTGAGCAACTTAATCAGTTGAATTCGGACGATTACCTTTGGAGAAAACGTATACCAAACCTTTAAATTCGGGACAGTGAAAAAAAGACTACTCGCAAAAAAAGAAGAAGGTTATATACTTTTATGTGTTTTATGTTCGGATAATGGAAATACGAATCACAAAATCAAAAAAAAAAAAAAAAGCATTAATGACTAGTCCAATAATATCATCTCGATATCAAAAACCAACTTTCAAATTATTTTTTATTTAGATAACGAACATTATAATGAAGAGAATAAAAAGAATAAGTGATATGATTAGGCCACATTAAGTCAAATTTGGGGAAAACCCAAATTTGAAGTAAATGAAGGGTATAATGGAAAAAGAGAGGGAGTAACATGGAGGAGCAGTTACATCTCAATTGCTAGTGATTGGGACCAACCAACAATGGACCGATAAGAGCAATCTCGGCTTGGATTCATGCCACTTTTCCTCTTATCTATTAGCAAGGTGATCCAAGGAGAGCCGTTCGATGTAGAGAAGGAGCCACGTGTTTAGATCTCAGAGGTGGATATATAGATGATGCAAGTTTAAGAGGTGGAACTTAATTGGAGAAACGAGAGAGGGACAAAAGGGTAGAGGCAGTTTTCTTGCATGCATAACTCCATGTGCACTCACATGGGAGACAGATCTATCTATTGCTTTCAACAAACTTTAACGATATCATTTTTGGATATAATTATAGTTATTGTATCTTGATTTTTAATTTGAGGCATTTTTATGAATTATGAGACCTAGTTTGTCCATGCATATCTATCATTCAAAAAACTATTGCAGTATAAACCAACACATGCATGCTAGCAAATCATTTATAGTTGTAGATTTTTGGCTGTATTTTTGTTGTATATGAAAAATTTTAATAGCTTTTAAAGTTTTATAAGTTTAAGGGACAAATTTTTTTTGAAATGAAAGACCAGAAAGATTAATATGACCTGGGTTTTGAATATTTTTCTTCGTTTATTTATTTATTTGTTCGTCCAAAAATAGCAACTATGTTTTAAATAAAAATGTTTGTATTAAACGTTTCAGTAGATACGGCATCTTTTTGCTACACTAACAACAGTTGAAGTGGATTTCTTTGATGTCTCCACAAGGCCCAAGCCGAAGTGATACGAAAAACCTCAGGAAGTTTAATTCTGAAAGAAAAGGCCGAAAGAATCGAACGAGAGACTATTAAAAGCCCAGTATCCGGTTTTAAATATCCATATCACCAGAGTGACATAATCAAATTAATAATTTTGTTTGGTCAATGTTGCGATTTTTCATTTTTGATTTATTAAGACAATTTTTTTATTGAATTAAATAAGGTTGTTTCTTTTTGTGTCTCGGTCATCTTGAGTTCTTTGGCATTTTGGAGTGGCAATGTTGGTTTTTGCTTCTGTTCTCTCGTAAATTTTGGTCCTGCTTTCGTTTATGTCGGTGTTGGTGTTGTATTGGAGTTCGTTGTTGTGCTTTATGCGGTTTCTTCGGCCTCAAGAGATTGTTGTTAGTTTGGTTCTTTTTGAGGCTCTGATTCTTTGATGCATCTCCGGCGTCTACAAGTTCTTTAGAAAGGGTCATGAGACTATTCTTGTTCGGAGTTTTAGTTTTAGTGTTTTGGAGTTTTAGTTTTAAGTTCTCATGTTCCGTCTTCGTAGATTTTACTTCTATGTTAGTCTCCCCTTCTTATGGGATTTTTTTTTTTTTTTTTGTGTTTTGTTTCTGGAGATATTTTAATTTTCTGCCGGTTTATGTATTTCAATTATGTATAAAAACGTATTTCATATTTGTATTATAATGGAAAATATTCAAGTATATTTTAAAGACCAAGAAAAGAATTACAGAAGCAGGTGACAGACAGAGACACTGAAAAAAGTAGATATGATGTTTAGCTTCCCAAATATTAATTACTTTAAAAAAAATAGCCGTAGCTAGTTGTTTAATAATCATTATTATGTGCCCTTTCTCGTACGGTTCGTCTTTAATTTTCTGATTTTTCATTGCTGGAGTGCAGCTAGTTATAAAATTAGTATAAATAAAATATCTGCATCATAATATCTAACATGAGATTATAAATAACTTATTAGTCTCATTCGGATATTAATTAATAATTTAAGACGAAAAGACAACATATCTAATATATATATATATAGGGGTTTATATAATTCTGAACTTCACGAGTAGGGCACGGTTGGTGAGAAACAGAGTCTTTTCATGACATAATCCCCCATCAATCTCTTTCTTAATTATATGTGAATCCGTTTTAAAAAATAAAAAGCAGTCCTAATTAATTCTCATCCCACTTTGACATTAATTTATATCATATTTAATAATGAAATGAACTCAACAGTGCGATCCTGACTATTGACTAGTAACTGAGAAGCGAACAAATAAAACCAAACTCGTCGTCAAAGATTGATTAAGAACTTACTTCCTTAATTTATTCATTTGACAAATCAACTTCATGACATTCTTCCGTGAGTTTCAGCTTTCAATACCTTAACTATGCTTTTCTTAATAGCACCATCGACAATTATGGCTTTTTCTTAATCTAATTTTTGCTGTGTTTTCCGTGGTCGGTATGGTACCAGTTAAATGTATATATATATATATCGGTGTGTGTGTTATTTATACATGAAATTAGATTTTTATTTTCTTGGTTACATACAATCAGAAACTTATTCAATTCCTTATTATATGGTCAAGTTGAATGAAAGTCGATGTTCACCTCTGCTTTATATCTTATGAAGACTCGGGTTTAAGTTTTAATCGAGAAGCTGTTAAAAAAAAAAAGAATGAAAGTCAGATGATGTTCACCGTCGAATGGACTTTTGTGTGTCAAGTGGGACCCATGTTTTGTTGGTTCACGTTTGACTTACTAGTCAGCAATAATATAAATTAAAGTTTTGGTTAACAGAAAGAAAATAGTCAGTAATAAAATTCAATTGGAAAACATAAATCTGTCAATTCATTTGCTTACTTTTGGAAAATGTCATGAAAATCATATCCCTTCTTTACAATCGTTTTCCCGTTTATTTGTCTTACAAAAACTTAGTTCAATTTTGTATTGAATAGTCATTTTCTATATTTTTCTTACAAAATTCAAGCTGGAACACTAGAGATAAGAGGTAGCAACGTGAAAGAAACCGAGTAAATAAATTATTTTGTATTATATATGTACTGGTTATATTTTATGAATTTAGTAGCTAGAGATTTCTACGGAAAGAAATATTCTTTTAAGTATTTATCAAAATTTTAAGTATTTTTTTTCTTATTCGTTAAGTTGTGTCAAACTCCAAATTTCTAACAAATTATCTCTTTTCCAATAACGAATATAAAAAAAACTATATATTTAATATATATAACAATTGTTCTTAAAAACAAATTGCAGCTATAATATAGATATTAGATTCTAACCCCCCCCCCCGGGATAAATTTTTGGATAAATTTTTTTGTATACTAAATTATGAAATATAAGAAATAAAATCTAATTTAAGTATTATTGATTCAAATATGTTGAATTTGTAATTATTAAGTTTTTAGTGAAAGAATAATATTTTGTTGATTTGTTATGCAATATGTGTTTTGATGTTTATACCATATTTCTAACTCGTACTATGCAAAATCTAGATTTTAATCCGCGTTGTGTGCATGGCAATAATTTTTATACATTATTTTGTGAAATTTATATTGAGCAAACACAACGAAATTGTTTGACTTAAATTTTAATATTAAATTTTAATATAAAATTTTAATATAAAATTTCATGATTATG